>CM045762.1:110486064-110647739 GCA_025200525.1 Camellia lanceoleosa | reverse complement strand
TTACCTCACATGAGCCTTAGCCTTCCTGATTCTCTTAGAATATTCAAATCTTTCCTGTTCCGATTGTGTCAATACAGCTGGCTATTCAATAATTCTTGTATTCAAAATGCTCCAATCCTGAGCGAAATTCTTGACACCGGCGCTCTCCGGCAATGTACTCTGTTCTTTGACCCTTCTGTTCTTTGTCCTGGTTGGAATTCTTCCACGATATCTGGTTGATCATCCAACCACCCGGTAGCTCTCGCCGATTCCTCATAATCGAACCGCTTGCAGGTTGCCTCGGATCTTGGTCACTGGAAACTAGAGATTGGCAAGGTCCTCTTCTACAAAGAAATGATTATCTATCCTCCGTCTCAAACCATCCTTGATCGCACATACCGCCTCCGCCGGCAAGTCCACTTCTAGCCTATCCCATCAAGGACTTAAATGTAGTCGCCGGATCGAGTATTTTTCAATAACTCCATTTCTAATCGCTCAACAACCTTCTTTCTCTTTGAAACTTTTAGTCCTGATACCACCACTAAGGGCTTAGGGTCGGGTCATGGAGATATCCATCATGCACAAGTCCAAGATAATTAGAGGAACACCTTCGGGTTTAGTAGGTAAAGGAGTGATATGATGCTAGGATTTGGAAAACACGAATTTCACTGGATGAAATTGATTCTTTTTGGGAGGTGGAGCTTGCTATGTAGGAGAGGGTTTTATGACATTGGGTTTCCTGAGGCATAATCACCTAAGCATCGGCGAAATCTTGAATCTCATGACGAATTGGTAGCACAGTCGAGCATCATGACCGTGTTGTTGGTGAAATGCGAATACCTACCGGATAGGTAGGGGAGTTTTTCCGGTAATGGCCGTGGCCCTAGCCTTTCGATTAAACCCCGTGAGGTTTGGACAAAGAGTTATATAGTGGAGCCAAGGTTCTGTATTTTTTGGGCGGATATTTGCTGTTTGTGGATGGCTTCCGGATGCACCGGAGAATGGCGTACGCTATGGCGTTCTTGAGGAAGCAGACCATGATTAACTTCGGAAGCTTCTGAATTTAGCGCCGCTTGGGCCTCAGATTACATCAGCGATTGAAAGTCTTTCTAGGTTGCTCCCGCCATTATCAATTAAACCTGTTTAATAGATCTCAATCAATTTCTATTTCATGTAGATCGGAAAGGTAGGAAAGGGAGCAACATCACAGATTAACTTCGCCGAAGACGCGCATAATCATCCTAATATGATTCGTCTCAGGGCCTTAAGGTCATCATCGGGCCTTGCCCTCCATCTGGTCACGAATTTTGAGAAGCCTCTTTGGCTCTGTTTGTTGTCTCGAGATCACGGGTCGTAAATCTTTATTTGTGTATTATATGAGCATTACGCAATGAAGGCCTCAAATATCTCCGCCCCACTTTCTCTTGACGTTATCTTCCAATTTGGCATACCATATGGTCGCTATTAAATCTTTATTGTGTCCGCCAAACGAGACAACTTCAGAGTCAGTGAGACCCATTGGCTAAAACATCTCAAAACAATCTTAGGTGTACCATGGAGTCCCCTAATTCATCAAACCGTCGAGCAGGATAGCATTTAAATCTATCAGCAAAGGCTACAGTTTACGCTCTGTGATATCCATTCTCAATGTTAGGGATTATCTTAACTCCTGGGATCTCTTTGAATAGCTTTTCGCTTGCTAACTTCAAGGCTGTGGATTTGGTTCTTTAACTCAAAAGGAGAGTCCCAGAGGTCAGTGGGTGTTTTGAGCACTAGTTTGGACCAGAACGGTGGAGGCTATCCCCAAAGTGATGTCTATATCATTCTAAATATTAGTCAAGCTCCCCTAGGCTGAAACTCGGCGGGGAGGAACTTGTCAGAAGCAGATAGTCAGTGTTTGCTGTTGTACTCATGATTAACTCGCTTGTTCATTCATAACCGTGGCTTGCCGCTATAAACTCGTCATACGGATGTTGATCCTCGATTCATCATTTTATGTTTCTTGAAGCCGGAAGACCATCTCTAAGCTGGGCTTAATTGCTTCTGACCGTTGAATACCGGTATATATTCCTTCAGAGGTGAAAGCGTAACCTCGATCTCAACGACTAGGGGTAGAAAAGGCCTTAACCAATCACGAACCGATGTCAATATCTGCCTAATTGCTTCCATCTAGTAAACTCGTAGAGAGTAGTGTTATTGTTGTCCGCTCATCGCATCCTTTATCATGGAAGCTGAAATTTTAATTTCAGTCTAGAGTGCTAGGGGAATATCTATTGGGTCAGAAGTAATTGTGCTCTCAACTACCTAGTAAGAAGATAAATAAAGCTTTATAAGGAAATAAATAAATGGGTATTAAAATGGATAAACAGAATGGCGAAATAAATACGCAAAGACATGGTACTACAACATCTCCGCCAAAGAATCTCGGCTATATCGTTTTAATCATCGAGTGCATCAAGTTTCAAATCATTGTTCCTCTAAGTCTCGAATTCTCGATACCCGCAGATAATCGATTCTAAAATGAACGATGGCCGCGAAGCCCCATTTCTCACACTTGCAAACCGATATGTGTGTTCCTCAGAGAGATACACTCTAAAAGCACATAGCATGTAAAAGAAAACCAAAAACACTCTATGTTGGGGGGTAGGGTCTATTCGTCTCTATTTTGTTAGCAGAGCTAGGCCTCACTTGGCACACACAAAGCAGCTTCAAAACAACCTATGATCGGGTAAGCAACCCGGCCCCAGCTTTTTGGAATGGTCACTACGGATTCCTAATCATGCACTAGGGCCGATAATCGGGGTCGAAGGTGCCCTAAGAAAAACGGGGTTTGTGTTCCCCATTCTCGGCAGAAATGCAACTCTTGGCCACTTTATGGCATGCTTTTGACAAAGTCAAGTCTCCTAAAACACAATACCAAGAATAAATAGAGTGACCAACACCTTGTCCTAGGCGCACTAATGCACATGTAATGCAAAAAGAGACACGTATAGAAATCAAACAGAAATCACGAGTTCGAGTCAAGTTTCTAATCTTCCCCAAAGCAGAAACGCTGTAAAACTCGTAGACGATCATTCGGGCCTCTACTACATAGCTTCGACTGATTTCCGGGTTGAAGCTTAAGGTTTAATTTGAACCAAAGAGTCAAAATTCGGGCAAATCGCTTTTTGAGAAACACAGATATTTGAAAGAAGTGCCAAACATGGATCTGCTGCCGTGATACAAAGTCGCCACCTAAATATTTTTTTTATGATGGAATATAGGAAAACTCCCCGACCAAAAGCCAAAGGCCATGGTCCGGGCTATCACCAAAGGTTTGTTTCCAGAACTAATGTACGATTGGGGGAAGGTCACCTATGAGTTATCTTTCCTTCGCCTCGATCCAAGATCGCCTCTACTAACTCTGGGTGATATCTTGTTTGGAAACATATTATGCGTTCTTATTCAAGCGTTATTAGCCTTAGAATTGCCATGTTATATGACAAGTTAAAACAAGTATAGACCAAATCGCCTAAATTGGGAACAAAAAACATTTCATGCTTCTGTTTTGAAAATGGCTTCTGCTACCAGTAGTAAGTAGGCTAAAATGCGTGCTTTTGCTGGGCCTCAAGGGTATGGCTTAAAACTCACAGCTTAATGCATTATTTCCAATTTAGGTAATTCAACCTCCATCCACAAAGTGCATTCAAGCAAGCTTATATCACATTTACAGTACTTAGCCTCATGGTAATCATGCTATCATGGCAACACTCAATATCGCATGCGATATGCCAAAGCATAAAAGCCTCACTCTAGTACTTCCAAGCCAAATGTACAAACTAGTTAGTAATCAATGCATGATCCTAGTCTGCTGCTTTAAAATGGCTAATGCAACACACATGCAAAGCATGCAATCTAGATGACAAAGTTCGGCTATCTCAACATGGCATGTGAAATGCACGTATAAATATGTATTCAATTTCCGAATTGAAATACAATGCAAAGAATGCGGATGCTACTGAAAGCCCTCTTATGGCATGCAACATGATGAATGATGTACGCATGCATAGCATAAGGTGCATGCTAATTTAAATATGTCCTAGCTCTAACCATCATAAGCGGGTAAATAAAAGGGAAGAAAGACGGGGATTGGGAAGACATACAAAACACTCACACACGCTTATTACAAATAATGCCTCACTCAGGACCGACCAAAAATACAAATCTCAATAATGAATCAACTATCCTTAGCTAATTAATAAATATTACAAAAAACTCCTAATTAATTAATAAATTAAACGAGAATTAAAAATGGCCACAAATTTTCACCTTCTTCAAAATATTTGGATGATGCATGCTTGACCTCGCATCGCCCGTAAACTCGCCGCCATAGCATTGTTGCTCTCACATAATCGCCAGCTCCTTTGAAAACTACACAAGTCTTCAGGATGTGTTCTATGCACATCGCGGAACACCACCCATTGCTGGAGGATGCACACCTGTCATCGATAAGGCTATCGGCCATTCATTGATGCACAAGCTACACTAGAGATGGTCACGTCCTAATAAAACCGCTCAGAATCTGCCATTGACAAAGAATGAGGCAAGCAAAGGTATGGCATGGAATTTCTGGTAAATGTAAGTACGCCATGACTCCCTATCATGCAATGGACTCCAAGGGAGCATGGCCTCCCATTCTCGTGTCATCAATTATATGATGGCCTCAAGAGGCCAAGTTTGCCATATCCAATGAATACATGCAAATAATCAAAAGAAAAGCTAACGCCTTTATCATATTGAGATCAAAGGCATTATGGCGCATCGAGATTGAGACGATTGGCCACTTTAAGTAATTTAACACCCTCAACCCCCAAGTTTGCTTTCTTGACACCCCAAACCAAACAAATGCAATGCATATATGCAAATGTGGCTCAATTATGCAACATGAAGCTAAGATGCCAAAATGCCAAATGTGATGCAAACTAAACATGCAAATGCGATGCTAGACATGTAAGATAATGCGATGTGTCTAATATGTGAACTAAGCCATGAGATGCAACTAGTCATAATATGCGCAAGCATGCAAGTGTGACATAATGCAAACAGGAAACCTAGTAATGCAAACATGATCATATAATGGTGGACTGAAAATATAAAGGGCGTTCTCACTCATCCCAAAAATAGTGACCGTGTGATGCAAAAGGACACAAAATGTTACAAACAAGATGCCAATTGGTCCAAGGTCTCGGTTAGTCAAGATGCTAGAACTAAGGTCATGTCAACCAAACTCTTGCAAGGCTAAGATGACCTAAAAATGCCTAGGGGCGTATCTGTACATATTAGGACATGCATGGAAATGGTCAAATCATGTCAAGAAATGGGCCCAAACAAAAAGACATGCAAAGCTACTAAATGGAACATAACTCTACACCTACCCAACCAATTTCATGGCATGAACTAAGCAACCAAAATAGATTTCCAACGATCAAAAAATACATCCAAAACCTCTCGATATGGCGTACCAAATGACCTAGATACAAGATATGCACTATGATCCTCAAGGCACCAAAGAACAACCCTCAAGGCATGAAAGGGATGGTGAATGCAAGCATAAGCATGATTAGGGACCTGATGGCATGAGAATGACTCCAAATCATTGAAACAACCTAACTAAAGCGGTTTCATGACTCACATCTCAAGGCTCACAAAGCCCAAATGCAAAGAGGCTATACTAAACATGAAAATATGTCAAATAACACCTAATGACTACATGGTAAGACATGGCTAAGAACTTCACAAAGAAGCTAAAACACATGAGGGCATGGTGGGTTGGGTATGCATGATGCATTTCTAAAGCAAATAAGAGAATACAAAGAAAGCATATTAAACATGGTGGCAGGATCCTAATTCAAAAACAGTAGGCATAATATGACCCAACAACACTCAAACCCTGAAATGTAGCCAAGAACAACTAATCATGTATGCTACCCCATGAAAGCCAAAAAAACAGACAAAAGAGAGACAAAGGAGAGGGTGTCCTCCCATGCAAGACTAGCCTTTTTTCAATCAAAGTATTGATTTCAGCAGAAGGCCAACACAATAAAGATAAACCAAAGTTCAAAAAAGAAGTACGTAAGGCCAATAGCCTAAGAGGGGGAGAGATCAACCCCAACACCAAAAACAACCTTAATGAAGTATCTCAAGCATGCAAATACAAGAGGACTTTTTTTAGTTATACACAAACTTAAATCAAGATGCAAGATGAGCAAAAAATCTAGTGCAAGATTGGGGAATCTAAAGGGTACCTTTTGGCTAGAAGTTTTGAAGAACAGTAAAGGTCAACACTGTCAAATATCCAAAATAAGAATAAACCAATGCTCTCAAAGTCGGGCATGGTGTATAGTGTGTTTGTGTGTAAAAACTAAGGATAAATGCACTTTTAAGGCCCTTAAACACACAATAAATAAGGAGAGATAGAGGGAGTGTATATCAAATATATATATGTATAAGCTCGCTTTTTTTTGTTCAACTTTGGACATGGAGGATGAGAGGCCTCTATATATAGGCAAAATGAAGGTTGAAGCTTCCCTGCAGCTAAATAAGAAAGGGCAGTGGGGCACGGCTGCCAAGGCTTCTAAAGGAAGTTAGATACGGGCAAGCTTGGAGGAGTGGAGAAAGGCCCAAACTTCCTCAAGAAGCTTTGACCAAAGGTGCAAATGGCAAAACAACTACATGCATGTCTCTGAATGAGACTCCAACAAGTACAAATTGCATGCAAATCTATGCTTGCAAAGGTGAAAAGGTGCTAACGTCGAAAATGAGGTCAGAAGCCAAAGCAGATGGTCGGTTGGCCATATCGAGTGCCGAATCGCCACGTGGGTATACTTCCACCATGATGGTCAGGTAGCCTCAACCGCCAACATGATGCACGGCCCTCAAGCCACGCAGTCGATATGGATGCCGAGGGTAGCTGACAAGCCACTCATACCTTCAGGTGAAAAACACAAGTGTTTGGTGCAAAAGTAAACACGTAATGCGATCGAAGTTGAGAGGTCACGAGGCCCAAAGGCGCTGTGAGTGCCGAGGACTTCGGAGAACTCAAAAGCGAAACACCTAACATGGTTGATCAATGCAGGTGTTCAAGCGGTGACGCCCAAGTCTTGGGGAGACGGTACTAAAATGGGGTGCTCTACACTATTGATCACTGAAATTTACAAATTCACATGTATGAAAAGGACAAAAACAACTAAGTGTGTAGATTTGGCTCAAAAGAACGCGTGCAACAATTGATCAATCCCAAAATAGGACATGGACACTTTACTGGAAATAACACTTGAGTGCGTTGGTGTTCCATGGGTGGAGGAGGTCTCACCCTTCCATATCACCGGAGTCGGTAAGTGCCCGGCGCAGGTCCGCCTTAACAACGAAGGTGCTTCCCCACTGGCTACTAGCTTGCCCGCGAATCGATTTTTGCGGTGGCAAGAAGGGTTTGTTCGCGGGTACAAAACTAGGTCCCCTGACTCGCGAACTCCCTCTGATTGGGATCTTTCTGCGGTTGTAGTGTGTTCTCATTTTACGCTGATATGGAGCCCGTTGATGTGAAAGGGCTCTCTTGGAGCTCTTCAATCAAGTCGCAAGCATTGGCTTCAGCGCAATTCTTCGGTTAGTTCTAGATTCGAATTTACAAAAACCCTTGGGGTTGTTAGAATTCGATTTCCACTTTGGGATGACCGCCTTAGCGCCCGTATGTTGTTAAGCTAGTGTCTCCACAAAGGGGTCTCCTGATGGCGGTTCGAGTAATAATGATGTGGTAGGCCCGATGCGTTTGGTAATTCCTCGGCCCGAGTTCTTAGCTTCCCAACTTAGTTTTGATGATCTTGAGCAGAACGGTTGGTAACCTTAACTTGCCCATTGGCTTGAGAGAGGATGACCTCGGGAAGAGAAACATGGTGAATCTGGCTCTGCCGCAAGACGTAATTTCTCGATTTGGCATTGTCGTAAATTGCTTGCCATTGTCTGAGGCAGCGATGGCTTGAGGAGATTCCAGTAAATTGGCATACGATTGGTACCGGAATGAATCTGTATGACCGATTTGTGTTTACCGCTCGGTGGCGCAGGGTTCTTCGCATCCATCCATTTAGTGAAGTAATCAATGGCAACTTATGTAAACTTGGTTTGGCTCCTTCCATAGGGCAATAGACGACTCAAATTTCATCCCCATTTGGCACGGTAGTACATGGTACCGCATAAGTGTGATAAGTTCTGTGAGGAGGGCATAGGGATGTTGGCAAAGCTACCGGTATTTATCAATTCACATAGCCTTGAATTTAGTGGGTATCTTGGTTTGAGAGTAGGCAGGCGTATAACCTGCTTGGGTAAGTGAGTATTTTATGGACTAGTGACACGCATCAAGAATGATTACCACGTACACCCTCGCGGGATTTCCTCATCACATAGGTAAGCTTGAGCAAGATTGAGGCACTCTAGCAGGTATGGCCGCATGAAAATCCGTACATTCGTGCTGTGAGACCACGATGGGGGATGTAATTAGGCAGCCCAATCGACCTGAACACTTTAAGCGGCCTGTTGTTTGCTCAAGTCTGGCAACCTCATACTTAATCAAAAAATAGAAGGATGTGTCGCAGCTCATGGGATAGGTTCATTCGTGAGGAAGTGGACCTCCTTGACCCGGATTTGGTGAAATAATGCCGGTGGCCTAGGTATTCAAGCGCGGACGCCATGGTGCGAGTGCGGCGGTCGGTCACCGGCCTAATTGAACCATTTCATCCGCTTCTTTGGAGTTTTTCTCGCCGAACGAGATGTATGTTTGATGTGGAAAAATAAGTTGAAAAGGCGTAACAAGAGGGAGTGGCAATATCCCCGCAAGCCCGTGATTACTCGCTCTTCCTTTTGCATCGAATCTCCCGTAATAATAAGTCCTATTTTATCGCTTGAGAATCATTGAACCCCTTAGATATGCAAGCTTACACCAATGTCTCTTGTCTAAGCGAACTTCTTTATCAGGCCTGTGGCCAAGCCTCATTATTTACTTCAAATCCAAACAAAAGAAATGGAAACACACTTGAAATAACCTACCCTCAAAATGGGGTGAGGATGAGGCAAGCCCCTTTGCATACTAACGAGGATGATCTATCGACATTGAGGTTCCAAGAGTGGGGATCTTTTTCCTTAAGTGTTGATTTCCTGGCGGAGGGCGTGGTTAGATTAGGATTGGTGAATTCCAAGATAAAAATCGTGATCTTTTGTCCTTTTGATATTAGAATTAGGTAAGAGATTTCAAATTAGGCAACGATAGACCATTTATAAATTACACTTGAGACAACTCTGGTTGTTGCATTATCTTCTTCAAGGTTGGTCGGTGAGGACCACTGTAGGTGAGCTTGGAAGTAGGTCAGTCGTCTTGAGGCTATGACTGGGCGAACCCTTTTCGACCAATGGGTAGTTCTGTTTGCTGAGAGCGGTAATGTCATCGGACATTGGGTAGTCTCGCGATGAGGCGCATATGAAATTGCCGGTGTTTGATATAGCTAAGAAAGTGAAAAAGGGCTCACCCATGAGCGCTGAAGAGGAAAACAGTAGGGTTGGCCATGCCATTGCTTCAATTGTTGCGAAAAAGGCCTCTCTTGGTTGGTCGTCCATTCAAAAGCTGTCGAAGGACTTCTAAAAAGGGGAGGCAACATATCTATTAATGCTTGGAAACTCATGGTTGAGTGATAAGCGACTACTTGTACATGGCCTTTTAAACCTCTTTAAGCAGGATCTACGGGTGGCTTGCACATTCTATCGAGGGCACTTGAGTCTTTTTAGGGTTAGCCAATCGATACACGGTTGGTGAACCATAAAAGCCCGAAATTTCCCAAATCCGTCGAAGGCTTATTTGTTCTCCATTCGGCTTCATTTGATACTTTACGTATTGGGGTGTGGAAGGTCTCACTTGAAGTACACGACGGTGATCGAGAGAAAAGTTTGCTCTTGACCAAGCATGTCATCGACGTACCACTTCCATGTTAAAGAGCCTATTTGGTGGAAGTGATAAGCGGCATTAACTAACCATTGGTAAGATTTATAGGCATTTTCAACCCAAATGGCATGAACCGTGATAGTGGTAGGTTCCCGGTCGATTGATGAAGGAGGTGTGTTCTGATGAGACGGGTGCATCGAGAATTGATTGTAGCTGAAGAAAGGCGTCCATGGCCGAGCATTTGATGTCCAGAAATGGCCAGCGTTGACAAAAGCGAGATCTATGCGATGAAGGGATAATATCTTTGGAGACGAAACGCTTCGATTGAGTCGAGGTAGTCGACCGCAGTGGTCGTCATTTGAATTGTTTTTCACGGACGAGGACCACATTTAATGACCATCAGGGTAGTCCGCGTTCTTCGACAAGCTGTGCCTCAATCTGGTAGCTTATCCTCGGAAGCTGATAAAAAGCATTGGATTACGGGTGAAAGGTCTTATTGTTTACGGCGAAAGATTGGGAAATAGGGCTCGATCTTTGAGCGATGAGTGGTGAAGAGGAAGGATCGATACGGCATGTCGGGAATGGGTCGAGCAAACACATCATTATGCTTTCGATCGGGAGGAGGTTATGGAGTCCAGCCTTGGCTTGGGGGATAGTTGGTGCTGCGATCTTGGCTATTTTTGTTAAGTTGAATTACTTGCGGAATTCGATGGGGACTTCAACAAGTTCTTCCTTTGGGTTTCCCCTTTGACTAACTGGAAGTCTTCGTTTCTAATGTTGAGTCGCCGATGATCATAGTCTCCTTTAGCTTAACCACTTTGAGTGAAGCGATGTAGCATTCTCGGCACAGGATCTGCTCTCTCCTCTCACGGTCTTGGCTCCAAGGTTGGTAAGAAATTTCATATGCTGGCTAGATAGTGCGATGGATGTAATTGCAACGAAAAGCATTAAGAAGCGGTCGCAATGAGGATGATGTTATAAGCGAGAGGAGACAATGTTGACGGCCAAGGAAAGTGAGCAACAGTGCCAATGGTGCCAACGTGGGTAATTTGCTCTCTGGATGGTGATAGGAAGATTGATGGAGCCTATAGGGGTCACCTATCCCTAGTGAAACCGACCAATGGGGTTTGGAGGGGACAAACTTTCTTCTTAGCCGACCTTGGCTGGCGATATAGGTGTTTTAGAAAGATGATGTACGAAGAAACTACCATTGTCGACAAGCACCCGATACGACTTTTGTAATTAGGCGGAGAAGCGAGATGATGAGGGGTCGTCTCATGGGGGTAATGGATGCTGTGCAATCGGCCTCCGCCAAGGTGATGGAGCTCCATCAACTTTGCTGTAGGGTGTTTGAAGGCGGTCCAAGCGTCATAGAATTCTTTGCTCCGGAGCCTTACGATTTTCTAAGTTACGCTCATTGGGCGAGCAGCGGGATGCTCCTCCGCATACATATTGGCCGTGTAATAACTTTCGATCTCTCTCTCCAACAAGGGGGCAAGGTTACCTTGTGCTCGGGGTTGTTATGGGGGTCGATCATTGCCTTGGTTACGTTATGCTGGTTGTCGAGGAGGGGTGTGTCGATGGTTGTTTCTGTTAGGTTCGGTTCTTGGCGTTCTTTGCGGTAATGACTACCGTGATGCCCAGCAAGCTGGCCCGAAGCGCCCTGGCGTATCAAGCTCTCGACCTAGTCTTTAAGCTTAACATTCCTCGGTTATTGTGGCCGTGGTGTGATGAAACGAGTAGTATTTGGAGGGCCTTTTCACCATTTGGTTGGAAGAGGCTGCGATGGTTGGGGCCATTTGAGGATAATCTCGTTGGATCTGGTTCAAGACTTGTTCATAGAATTAAAGGAGTGTACCGTTCAGGCGCCGGCGGTCGGTAAGTGTCAGCCGGTTGACTTCGAGCAGTCGTCAGGTATCTTGAGGTGTTGTTGTATGTCTTGGGTGATTCACCGGTTTTGTGAGAGTTCTTTTCTTTTCTCAGAGGTTCGGGTTTTTGGTTGTGGAATCTTGCATCCGGTGACTGAGGGAATATTGGCGTTCATACTTTTTGGGCTTTGGAGAGGAGGGTTTCCATGGATGTTGAAGGGTTTTTGGAGAGGAAGAAAATGAAATCGGATGATACAGTAGATCGACCCGTAAGCGCGTGAGAATGACCTTGTCATCATTTTTCCACCACAGCAAGGCTTGATTGTTGAAGCAAGTGAATGAAAATTTCGACTCCTCCTCGTCTGGCGGATGTTGAGGAGATTGAGTTAATGAAGACGCGCATATGTGTACTGAGTACCAATGAAGTGGCTTGGGAAAGAGTCACTTAGGTCTGAAAAAGTAGAAAAGTGATGCATGTTGACGGTGACTAAACCCACCAGTCAGGCCCGAACCCGTAAGTGTTCTTGAGGAAAGCTTGGGCACGCGATCTCATTAGGGAATACATGGAGGATACCATCTGAGGGTCTTGTAAGTCTCCAAGTGAGGTGGATTGGGTCCGTTGTGCAGTTGAAAAAAGAGTCGATCGAGACGTTATTTTGAACTTAGGAGGTGGGGTTTGTCCCTAATTGAGGCAACAAATGATGAGTTTCTTTGTGGTGGAGGGTTTATTTTGTATGTTAAGCTGACTCATGATAGGCTGGAGTTTCATGGCTCGAAGTTTTGCATCCCAAAGAGGCAGTTGTCACCGGCGGAATGCAATAGTCAGGCTGGGCACCTCTGGCCTCTCCCTCGTGCCCCGGCGTGGTCTTGGATCGATGGATGTTGGGCCCAAGGTGGTGGGTTCATATCTTGGGAGAAGTCGAAAGCCCTCCAAGTTGGATGGGTGGGATTGTTGAATGGGATGGCTTGGGGCTACGCTTTGGGTTGGGTGAGAATATCTTGAGGTGGTGAAAGGCATAAAAGGTCTCGTTGAAGCAAAAGCATTGATCGGGGCTTGGTTTTGTTGTTGGGTGGTTATCTTTGTTGGTGAGTTACGTGAAATCTGCGATGGGTTATTTGGGTTAGGAGGATTCGACTTGAGGATTCGGCAATGTTGTGTTGAAGCCATAGATCTAGTTGTGACCATCCACATTGGTGGAGTGGCGGTGGGATTATCGAGAATGGGTCTCTGGTGATAATGAAACCGGTTGCCACTGAACAAAAATTCCTGACTGGCGCCTAACTAATGATCTTGCATACTCCGAGATGGAGCGGGTTGGATTGATCACGCTTCGGATCGTCGCTGAGTGTTGAGCCCGCGAGAAACTTGCACAAGAGTTCAAAGAAGGCAGGGAAGTCCCAACGAACCTCAATGAGCAAGTCGAGATGAGAGTGAGTGATGGAATGTAGAGATAGAATGGTGATAGAGAACTTAACCTTCTCCTTGTCTTAGAAGCTTATATCCTTTGTTCATCATTTCCTTATCCACTCCAGCTGTAATGTTGGTGAAAGTACGTGTTTGCCTTGTTTGTGGTGAAATTGTTTTGTTAGCGTGAAGGGGTTATCCTAATAAATGCTCTGGGGAACTCATTAATGGTGATGTGTGGTCATGATAACTCTGTAGAATCTTTGATTTCGATATGGAAATTTGGTTCTACTCTTGACAAGTGTCTAGATGTCATTAGTTCTTGGTGTAATGTTGGGTGCCGAGAAAGTTGGGCTTTAGTATTTGAATCATGGATTGGGCCATAAGCGGTGGGCAAAAAGCTCTATAGGCCACTGCGTCCTGATTTTTGCCATAGTATTAATGTAGGTTTTCGGTTCAACTTATAAGGATTGTATGCAACTATTAATGGTTGTGTTTATTTCTCTCTCAATATGAAAATTGTATAATATAAGCCATGGTTGATGTAAAAATACAAAGACAAGCATTGTCACGTGTGTTACCTCTTTCTCTTTCTCTCTCTCTCTCTTTTTTTTTTAAGATCAAACCCTCCTATAACTAATGAAACACTATTAGGAGCAAGCAAAACACTCTTGAAATGGCCACTTGGGTTGCTTCATAAAAACATTAGCATCGCACAAAGATCTCATATCCTCCATATCCAAGGTCGCCCGATTAAAGAAGGGCAACACGCCACATTGGCATTGTCAATAGTAATCTCAATTAAATGTTTAATCACTAATTTGTGTTCGGAGCTCAAATCTTTGATAAGGATCCCTTCCCCCAAGTGTTATTTTTTGGTGATGGGTCATTACACACACCAAAATTAAATATTAAATCATACTAAATTCTTTTAGAATAATGGCAAGTTCAAGTAATGATCCACAGGGACAAATGTGAAATTAGACTAATTCAATCGCTAAATTCCTAAATTAATTTTGATTAAAAAGATTGAGAGTTTTTATGACTAAGCAGGAATTAACTGAAGTTAAGAAATTAAATTGACAACTAAAATTAGGGTTTGAGATATTAATTTTTTTCAAAAAAACCCTAGAGCAAAGAATTTACCACTAACCACAAATGAGATTTAACATCGACCATCAATTGCAATCGGTTTGAAATACTTAATATTTCACAACTATAAGTTTGAAATATTGATCAAGAGGGTTATCGCATTCAATGTATAGGCACGAATCATCAGAGTAGCACGGTGTTTGTTCTAAACTACAGTAGCAACATGACCCGTCTCTCATAGCATGAGTCGTCTCATACTTTGAATACAAACACAAAGAAAACTAATGTATGGAAAGCATTAAATAATCACAGAGAGTAAAATATTTGAAGAGATGAAAAGAATAATGATTTAAAACTTCTAAATCATCCATACATTGATTCAAACCGATTCACAATCAAAGCATGAAAAGTCCTATTACATGGCTAGGATTTCATCAAAACCCTAGAAAAAAAAAGACTAGCCACTCATGGAGGTGGGAAGAGGAAAAGGATGAGGAAGAAGCCCCGGAAGTTGTCCTTTAAGCGAGGAGGAATCACCTTTTCAAAACCTTAATCTCCCTTTCCTTGAAATAATTTTGAACCACTGAGTTAGCCTATTTTTTCCCTTTTATTCTTAGCAAAACACACCCCAAATTACGTGCCTGGCGTCCCTAGGTGGGCCGCTCGGCGTGGTGGCCGCATGCATACGTCTGCAGTGAAGCTTAGTCGCGCGATGTAATTATGCAGGTGGCTCGAATTTTTCACTTCTCATGGAGGATCTGCTTTTGCCTTTTTTTTTAATTTATTGAATTTATGTATTTCTGCCAAATCTGTACAAGTGCACAAAACACATCATCTCCACCAAATAAACAAAATTGAAAGATTAAAAATGTAACCCAAAGTGGCCTCAATGTGGTATCTTCGACCTACATCACATCTCCCAACTTACATTTTGCTAGTTCTCAAGCAAAACAAAAGAAATAAGAAAAGTAAAATAACTCTAAGCCACTTTCGTAGGGATCACGATTGCATTTAGCATATGCGACAAGCCTTTAAACCACAAGGTTACCCCAAGTGGACGAGTATAGTCTTGTGAGAGTTTTCAGAAATGATACCTACAGACATCAACATATTCATATCTGCTCACCAACAATTAACCACACTATTCCACCTAACAATCAAGCCGATGTGCCACTCTGATGTGACATTAAGGCATGATGAGTTATTGAAGGCCTGATGGACAAGCATGAAGACATCTATTGAGTTAAAACCACAATTCAGTTAATACAAAAGTAAAGTCCCCTGTACTTGTGCATGTTAGTAGACACATCAACAATACCCTTGGTGTAAAGTGCAATCTCCATATTAGTTAAATATCCACTATAATATACCACTGTAACTCATAATAACAACCAACATATCTGAAAAACTAAACTGTTGCAACCAAAATTCTCAAAAACTTATTTTTTTTTACTGTGCAATGTCTTGATCCATTAAGCTTTCTAATCAACCCACATAACAAGCATTGGACCAATGACCCCCAAACCAGACGGTTTTAGGGCACTAGGTGTGAAGACAGCCCAACGGGCTTGCTAACTCGAGTTGAAAAGGTTACGAATCCGAACAAGTCATTCTCTTTAGTTTTCCTTAACTGTGCAATGTCTAAGTCTCTTAAGCTTTCTAATTAACCCATATAGCAAGTATTGGGCCAATGAGTCCCAAACTAGAGCGGTTTTAGGGCACTAGGTGTAGAGACACCCCTCACGGGCTTAATAACTCGAGTTAAAAGGTTACGAACCCAAACAAGTCAAGTGTTGTTGTTGTTGTTGTTTTTTTTTTTTTTTTTTTTTTTAAGAATCTTGGTTACTCATTTATTCTTTTACGCAACCTTAGCCATTATCAATGATGTACACGGGGATTATAATAAAAGGTCATCGCCATGATAGTGTGTTCATGTGAATTAAGGCATACACATGACAAGTGTACTAATACCACAAACACAAACAACTATTTACATAACAAAATAAAAATAAAACAAAATCACTAACTAAACAAGTAAAACAAAAATAACAACAATCTACTAACCAATTAAACTACTTGAGAACCACTAACTAAACAATTAAACTAAATAATTACATTATAAAAAAAATAAAAAAAAAAAGCTACAATAAGGTAAATGATTATTATTATTATGTGATTTTTTTTTTTTAGATTTAGCAACGTGCACGAGATGGCGCCGCGTCTTGGAGTGCATTGTTCGCATGATTTTTGTTGAAGAGATAAACATCATGGGCGGTGGTGAACATGGATGATGATGGAGATAAGGATAGATACAAGGTTGATGAACAAAGCTTCAACAACAACTATTAAACTACTATATTACATGGAAAAATTAAGAAATTCAAAAAAAAAAAGGGTGATTACCTTAAAAAAAAAAGGATGAAAAGAAAGGAAGAAGATGATGTTGATCCGCTCGAAAAAATGGATGCCAAAATGTTGGCGGTCGGAAAATATGGTGATACTCCGGTGGAAGGTGGTTTTGAGAAAAAGGGGGGGTGAAAGGTGAAGGAAAAAGAAAGAAGAAATTGGGGATGGTGGGGTTGGATGGAGTTTGTAGGTGTGTGGGGTGGAGAGAGAGAGAGAGAGAGAGAGAAAGAAAGAAGAAGAAGAAGAAGAAGAAGAAGAAGAAGAAGAAGATGATGAGAGGAAGAGAGAGTATAGTTGGAAAAGTGAGGGAGTCAACAAGTGGGTCTAGGGTTTTGTGAACAAAATTGTTTTTTTTTTTTTTTGAAAATAAGCTAACATAACATAAATAAATAAATAAACAAATAAAAGCGCAATTTTTTTTAATGGTTTTATATGTAAATAAAATAAGGAAATAAAATAAATAAACAATTTTTTTTGGTGAAAAATATAAAATAAGTAAATTAAAATAAATATACTAAGAAAAAAAAAAAAAAATTTTGTAGGCAATTTTTTTTTTTAGATGGACCGCTCGTCGCCATTTAGGCTGCATAGTAATTATTAGCCACTCAGTAGCGTAATTAGGCGACTCTTGTGGCATAAGCGAGAATGATTTTGGGCTGGGCGCTCGTGTGGCTGGGCCTTCGCTTCGTCTTGATGGTTTATTTATTTATTTTGGAATTGAAATTTGCTTGTGTGCCCAATGGGCCGTCTGAAGTGCTTATTGTTGGGCCACTTATGCGGTGAAATGGGTCGCTCTGCTACCATTGAGCGGTAGGCTTTTAAATTTGGGCGCTCGTGCGACACAGTCATCGCTCATGTGCCCATGCTTGGTCTCTCTGCACGTGCGCTAGTTTGGGCCGCATGTGCAGTCTGTTACAAATTTATTTATTTATTTTAAGCGATGTACAACCCAATTTTTTTTCTTTTCTATTTTATTTATTTTCATTTATTTAAAATAAAAACCCAATCACAATCAAATAAAAATTTAAACCATTTCTACCTTCAATTCAAATTTGAAATAAAAAATAGAACATCGAATATATCGAAATCGCAACAAAGGTATAATCTTCATGAAAATCAATTTACTACTTTTCTTCCTAATTGTGTTTGTAACTTTCCTTATTCTCCAACGAGGTGTGAGACTAGGTTGATTAGGTATCTAGAATCAAGGCGCCTAAGAGCTAACTTTCGACCTATGGAAATTTTGCCATCTGAGTTCAAGTCAAGGTGGTTTTGAAGCAATCTCCACAACCCTGAGTATTCAAACCAGACTTTAGTCTCGGAAATTCCAAACCTTTACATTATAGGCTTTGCCATTCGAACTCTAGCTTCCATCGTCTAAGTTGGTCTCCTAGGAACTCACTACAAGCATACGGATCGGATCTTGGTTTGGGCATGGCTAACACCAAAGGAATTACACTTTTAGAGGATTTAAAGTCTCCTAGACGTCAGTTAAAGCACAACAAGAATAAAGAGAAATAGAATAGAATAGAAATGAAAGAAAAGAGATCAAGACTTCAATTTCTCAATCAAAGTAAAAAGGGTCCATCAAAGCAATGGACTCGTCATATCCCCATTCCCAATCCCCTCTATATATGGCTTCAGTCTTTGGCCATTCACTTTGAAAGTGTGGCCATTCTTTGGATCTTGCACCTCAACGATGCCATGAATAAATGCCTCTATAACTATAAAGGGACCATTCTATCTTGATCTAAGCTTACTTGGAAAGAGTCTCAATTTTGAGTTAAAAAGCCACACTTTTGGCGAGTTCAAAAGGATTTTCTATTAATGTGTTTGTCATGAAATTCCTTAGTCAAGCTTTAAAAATTCTCGAACTCTCATATGCATCATTTGAATTTCCTCCAACTCATTGAGTTGCAATTTACGATTGAGTCTAGCGCCATATCAAGTTAAACTTCTTTATGGCCTACAAAGATCGGTGCTCAAGTTCACCAGGAGATGGCAAGCTTTGCCAAACACCGCCCTATATGGTGACATCCCAATAGGTGTCTTATAAGCACTGCGGTAGGCCCATAATCCATCAATCAAACGTTTTGACCAATCTTTCCTATCTGGCCTCACCGTTTTCTCTATTATGTGCTTCACCTCCCTATTAGAGACTTCCACTTGGCCACTAGTTTGAGGGTGATATCGAGTGCAAACTTTATGAGTGATAGAGTATTTCTTAACTATCGACTCAAAGACCTAGTTACAAAAATGCGTACTCTAATCACTTATTATGGCTCTAGAAAACCTAGAATGACTAAAGATGTTTTCATGTAAAAATTTGATTACTACTTTATGATCGTTTGTTCGGGTAGTTATTGCCTCCACCCACTTAGACACATAATCCATTGCCAAGAGAATATACTCAAACCTGAACGACGACTGGAAAGGGCCCATCAAATCAATCCCCCAAAATCAACGATCTCTACCACAAGAATAAGAGACATTGGCATCATGTCACGTAGAGATATCGAACCCATTCTTTGATAAGCGCAAACAAGTTTTACAAAATCGATGCGCATCTTTGAAAATGGTGGGCCAATAAAACCCTCTTTGTAAAACCTTGGTGGCCGTTTTATGTCCACTAAAATGACGCCACATGCAGAAGAATGACAAAATGTAAGAATGCTATGCACCTCACTCTCCGGTACACACTGTCGGATCACTTGGTTGGAGCAATATTTAAACAACTTCGGATCCTCCCAAAAATAATGCCTGACTTACGAAAAGAATCAGTCTTTGTCTTGCTTAGACCAATTTTGAGGAATTTGCCCAATGGCCAAGTAATTCACAGTATGTGCAAACCACAGGGGGCTCGTTCGTGACACTACAAGAAGTTGTTCGTTCAGAAACGAATCATGCAAAGTTAAAGGGTCACTATTATACTCAACAAGGACTCGGGAGAGGTGATCCGCCACCACATTCTCAGATCTTTTCTTATCTCAAATCTCTAAGTCAAATTCCTAAAGCAACAATATCCATCTAATTCACCTAGGTTTGGTCTCTTTCTTTGATAGTAAATTCTGCAAAGCGGCATGATCAGTGAAGACTATAACCTTGGAGCCTAGGAGATAGGATCAGAATTTATCTAAGGCAAAGACCACAGCTAGCAACTCTTTCTACATTAGTAGTATAATTCAATTGTGCATCAGAGAGTACAACTAGCATAGTATATAGCATATGGTGCCCTATTGACCCTTTGACCCAACACAACCCCAACATAATCTGAGGCACCACACATGATTTCAAAGGGAAGCAACCAATCCGGTGATTTCATGATTGGGGCAGTGGTAAGGGCCATTCTCAGTGTTTCAAAAGCCTTCAAGCATGCCTCATCAAAGATAAAAGGTCAGGTCCTTAGCAAGTAAACTAAACAAGGGCGTGATATTTTACTAAAGTCTTTGATGAACCTCTGATAAAAACTTGCATGCCCTAAGAAAGACCTAATTTGACACACAAAATTGGGTGGAGGAAGGCTTGCAATAAGGTCAACCTTAGCTTTGTCAACCTCTATGCCTTGAGGACACACAATGTGTCCTAACATTATACCCTCATGAACCATAAAATGGCTTTTTCCCAACTCAAAATTAGGTTTGTCTCCACACAATGAATAAGGACTTTGGTTAAGTTCTGGAGACATTCCCCAAAAGATGGCCAAAACACGGAGAAGTCATCCATGAAAACCTCTAAAAATTTCTCCACCATGTCAAAGAAAATGGTCATCATACTGCCAGATTGAAAATCATTTGGTGCATTACATAGCCTAAGGGGCATATGCCTGTAAGCAAAAGTGCCAAAAGGCCAAGTGAATGTGGTCTTTTCTCAGTTAGAAATTACACGAGACTTGATTGTACCAGTAGCCATCAAGAAAAGCAGTAAAAACTACGCCTAACCTCTCAAGAATTTGATCAATAAATGGCAAGAAAATTATCCTTCCTAGTCATGGAATTCAATCTCCTATAATCAATACACATTAAGCCACCCGGTAGTGGTTCGTGTGGGGACCAAATCTCCTTGCTCATTCTCTACAATAGTGATGCACGATTTCTTGGGCACCACTTGCGTGGGACTCACCCACTTGCTATCCAGATGGGGTATATAATACTGCATCTAACAATTTTAACACCTTCTTTTCACAACCTCCTTCATGTTGGGATTAAGTCTCAGTTGCATTTCATAAGAAGGTTTGGCATCCTCCTCTAAATGTATATGATGCATACACATAGAGGGATCTATCCCTTTCAAATTGGCCATCGGCCACCCTATAACACTTTCAGATGTGCCACAAGAACACTCATTAATTGACTTTCACCTTTCTGCGATTAAGTTAGATACAATGATGACAGGTAAAGTATCTTGAAGCCCTAAAAATACATACTTAAATGTGGTCGGGAGCGGTTTCAACTCAAGTGGAGGTGGTGTAACTAAGGATGATATATTCCCAAATGAAACTTCCATAAGCCCGGTACGACAATTTATGCATGTATTGGCCGTAGCCAAGAAAGGTTGACCTAAGATCACCGGGATTTGCTTCCTAGAGTGCCACCGTTCCATATCTAAGACCAAAAATCATCGGAAAATAAAACCTATCAACCTTTACTAGCACATCCTCAATCATGCCACGTGGCACTTTGAGGACAGTTAATGGAGAGTAAAAGAAATACACAAAGTACAGCAACAAATTGACACTAGCCCTTAAATCTAACAAGGCCCTATCAATGAAATGGTCCCCTATAATGTATGCAATGGTTGGGGCACCCGGGTCTTTAAGCTTAGGGGGTATGTCATTCAACAAGATGGAGCTTACTTGCTCTGTGAGTATGACCTTTGGGACACGTGTGTCCTAGATTTATCTTTTAGTACAAAGGTCCTTCAGAAATTTAGCATAGGAGGGTACTTGCTTAATTCCCTCCAATAGGAGGAGGTTGATTTTTACCTGTTTAAAGACCTCCATCATCGTTTCCATGGATGCCGCCTTCATATTAAAAGGGGACGGTGTATCAAGGCATTGGGGAAAAGGGTGCCTTAGGCATATATAGTGCCTTAGGCTCCTTTGAAGTGCTAGGGACTAAGTCATCCCCTTAGGTGTTCTCTCTCACCCTTGCTCTCAATGGGTGTACCATCGTGGTCACCCTTCTTAGCCCTAGTTGCATCAGACGCAACTGGCCAATGCTCTAACTCGCTCCCACTTCTCAAGGTAATCACCGCTTGCACCTGCTCATGGTACTTTCTAATCCCACCTGAACCTTCTACTCCATATTGCACCTTAGGGTTGGCCACAGTCTAACTTCGGTAATTTTCCTCCTCTCTCTTCTATTCATGTTGTTAGCCATTTGACCCAATTGGGCCTCTGGCAGCAATGGAGTGAGTATGGGAGTGAACTACTAGTGATAACCCCTTAAGTTCTAAGAGAACTTCTAACATCTGAGTCTCAAAGGCCGAGTTGCCATGAGGAACATGCGGGGGTTGTGGTTGTCGGTAAGGTTGTGGGGGTCGATAAGGTTGCGGTGGCCAGTAAGAAGATTGGTTGGCAAAATTATTAAAATTCTGCCTTGGTGGTTGAGGATTGTAAGAAGTACCTTGTGAAGGAGGTCTCCATGAAAAATTAGGGTGATTTCTCCATCCCAGATTATATGTATTAGAATATGGGTTATTACCTGGGTTGGAGAATCGTTGAGCCGTATTCACATACTCTTGGACTAATTAGAAAATTGTGATGCTTAGAAGGGCACTCACTCAAGTCATGGAGGCTCGCACAAATAGCACATGCCTCATGAAATTGAAATTTGATCTTGCTGTGTAGGGCCATGCCCCGCAGCTAATAATTGGTCCATTTTGTGGGATAATGCCTCTACTTGTTGGGCTAACTCTAGGTTTTGCCCGACCTCATAAATGCCCCCTATTTTCGGGGCTCCAGCTACTGGTTGTCGAACTTGCCGGGCTGCGGAGGCATGGTGAAAGGAATTATCACTTAAGTTCTCAAATAATTGCCATGCCTCGGTGTCATTTTTGGACATGAATGTCCCACCACAAGATGAATCCATCATTTGGTAGTGAGGCTCAGTTAAGCCATAGTAAAATGTTTGAACAAGTTGCCAATCAGGCAATTGGTGGTGGGGACATTGTTGGAGAAGGTCACGAAGTCTCTCCCATGTCTTGTGAAATTGCTAGCCATCAATTTGAGCAAAATTGGTGATGGCTCACCTAAGTTGGTTAGTCTTTCCAATGGAAAAGTTCTTCTCCAGAAACTTTTGCTGTAATTGGTCCCAAGTTGTGATAGAATTAGTAGGTAAGGAGTTCAGCTAGTGTTTGGCTTTGTCCTTTAATGAGAATGGAAACAATCGCAACATTAAGGCCTCATTTGTGAAATTTTGGATCCTCACTGTAGAGCAAATTTCCAGAAATTCATTCAAATGTTTATAAGGATCATCATGAGCTAGTCCATGGAATGATGGGAGCATTTGTGTGGTGCTGGACTTAATCTCATAATGAGTAGCAATGGTGTTGGGTAATTGGATGCATGATGGTGATGTGTATGAAGTGGGTGTGAAGTAATCCTTAAGGGTCCAGTTGGGCCCATTTAGGCCATTCGGGGTTTCCATCTCTATTGGTTCAAAGTATGGATATGAATATTCAAGCCTAGGAACACGGGTAGAGGCTTTAAGCTTCCTAAGACTCCTTTCTAGTTCAAGGTCCAAACTCCACAATTCAGGGCGACAAGAATGGCGCCCGTGCATACACTACTTATACACACACACTAAGTTCCGACTCTGTGCACTAAGTTATGAAAATAGAATATCAAAGGAGAAAATACTCACAGTGGTTAAACGAAAGTGCTTCAGTTGTCTTGCGGGTGCTTGACGGGTAGACCGTTGTCTCTAATCCATTTAAGCTCTTTCTTTCTTTTTAGCACTTTGGTGCTCTGTTTGCAAGTATTTGCTCCTGTTTTTTTATTTTTTTTATTTTTATTTTTATTTTTATTTTTTAAAGGCACTTTAGTGCGATGGTATTTTGTTTAAAACTTGGCTTAAGCTTGCACTTGATAATGGTTCCAATTGCAAATACTCTACACACTTCACAACACTAAAATATAAAACCTAAACTACAAATTAAAATAGGAATGTGACTCTAAATTACTCAATTTTGCTAGAGGTCTGACAGCGGTGCAAAAATTTGATGAGTCGTTACACACACCAAAATTAAACACTAAACTATACCAAATTCTTTTTAGAATAATGGCAAGTTAGGGCATCGATCCACGAGGGACAAATGTGAAATTAGACTAATTCAATCGCTAAATTCTTAAATTAATTTTGATTAAAAAGATTAAGACATTTAATGTCTAAATAGAAATTAAATGAAATTGAGAAATTAGATTAACAATTAAAATTAGGGTTTGAGATATTAATTTTTTTGGAAAAATCCTAGGGAAAGAATTCACCACTAACCACATAAATGAGATTTAACATCGGCCATCAATTGCAATATGGTTTGAAATACCTAAATATTTCACAACTACAAGTTTGAAATATTGATCAAGAGGGTTGTTGCATTCAATGTACATGCACGAATCATCTAGAGTAGCATGAGGTGTTTGCTCTAAAATACGGTAGCTACATGACTCGTCTCTCATAGCATGACTCGTCTTGTGCTTTGAATACAAACACAAAAGAATCTAATGTATGAAAAGCCTTAAACAATCACAGAGAGTAAAATACTTGAAGAGATGAAAAGAACAATGATTAAAAACTTCCAAATCATCCATACATTGATTCAAATCGATTCACAATCAAAAGCTTATGAAAAATCCTATTACATGGCTAGGGTTTCATCAAAACCCTAGAAAAGAGGATTAGCTACTCATGGAGGAGTGGGAAGAGGAAGAGGATGAGGAAGAAGCCCCATGGAAGTTATCCTTTAAGCTTAAGGAGAAATCACTTTTTCAAAACCCTAGTCTCCTTTTCCTTGAAATAATTTTTGAACCCTAAGTTTGCCTATTTTTTTCCCTTCTATTCTTAGCAAAACACACCCAAAATTTTGTGCACGCGTCCCTAGGTGGGCCGTTTGATCGCCCATGTAGGCCGTTCGAGTAGTGGTGGACTGCACATGCAGTGAAGCTTAGCCTACGTCACGGTGGTTTGCAGTTGGTTGGTGGCTTGGATTTTTCACTTCTCGCACGGAGGATTTGCTTTCGCCCCCTTTTTAATTGCATTTACGTATTTCCTTGCCAAATCTATACAAGTGCACGAAACACATCATCTCCACCAAATAAACAAAATTGAAAGACTAAAAATGTAACTTAAGTGGCCTCAATGTGGTATCTTTCGGCCTACATCTTTTGGTAATTTCAAGAATGTTGATCACGGATTGAGGGGCTGAAGAAGTTGATTTATGTTTCTGGTTCTCTTCGACCTCTTCAAATTCAATGTTTTCGGCGAGAAGGTCAAAGAAACACACCGAACGCTTTAAACATTGATCATCTCATCCTCATCGGTCGAAATATGCTTGGAAGCCATGTAAGTCGAATACGAGGAACAATAACCCAACAAGATATATGGCACTTGACCTTGGCGTCTTTGTTTTTAGACGAAGTAAGCAAAGGCGACCTTGATTTTAGCAAGTAAGTCTGGGTCATCAAGCATTATATGCCATTTAGAGTCACTATTTGTACCTGAGAAATAAACAACACTGATTAGTTCTGAGTGACAGAAGAAACCATGATAAGCAAAACTTAACTTTGGGGTGCCTTTCCTCCGAGGAATAGGATTACTATGATCCTCTTCTATTGAAAATTTCCAATTGTTGAAAACATCAACCATCACATCATTCATGCTTTTTCCTGAGCTGTATGACATATGGACTAGTTAATAGTCATGATCACGGGGCTTCAAATAGTAACAACCATACTAACCAAAAAAACGTTACATGTCATAGCAATGTCAAATAGCAGATAACCCTAAATTAATTGCTAAGGTTTGGTTCAAGGCGATGACCCTCATTACGGTCTTATAGATGTTTACATTCACTTGGGAAGTGATAAGGCCTAGAATTTGAGAACCTCATGAAGCAAATGGTGCAGCTGAAACCTCACACCACCTTTGAAGATAGATAAAAGTGGGAAGATGATGGCTGACTGTTGTTGTCGTCATCAAGTGATTCCAACTAAATGTCCTTAAAGAATGTGAAATGTCATTGAAATAATTCTACTTTCACCTCTAAGAGCAACTCCCTTAAGGATTTCGCCATTTTAGAACATGGGGTAAAAAAAAAGTACAACAAAGGAAAAGAAATAACAACAGTGTATTGGAAGGGAAAAAGACTTATAGCAAACATAGTAGTGCCACCAAAAGGAATCAAACCCTAGCAAAAGTTAAGCGCCAGCTGGTAAGGAGAAGATAAATAACGAATGCCAAGAAGATAGTAAGCGAGAAAAAAGTGAAGTAAAGAAAATTGAAGAGTAAAAAATACTTATAAAAACCCTTTAGAAATGGAAGATATTTGAAAAATAGAGAAACACAAGACACGACTCGAAAGTCAATGTGACAAAGATCGAGAGTTGCTCAAGTAGTTAAAGCTTCTACACAAATAGAAGTGCAACATCATCGTCGAGAACCTCCTCCTAAGCGAAAAAGATAGCGAGATGGCAACATGGATAGAGTAGTTTGGCGAGCCTCCTATAGGTGAAATCAATGTAGTTCGATCGATTTTTTCCATTTTTGGGTGAATAGATTTATTTAGTTTTATAAATTTGTAAACCGAATAGATTGAGGTATACATATAAACCACACCAAACCGGTCTATATAGTTTGATGTGATTCGAGAGATGTTTTACGATTTTGGCCCTTTCATTTTGGACTTGTTTTTTCGCTTTGTACAAATAAAATAGGCCTTTCAAACCAAAGTCCTATAACAATGAACCTATTTTCATATGTTCCTATATGCATCTGAAAATAAAATAGCAAAAAGATATAGAGCATGATTAAAATTTGAAGTTGAGATCAAAAGGGTTTTGAAAAGGGTTTAAAAATTAGAGTTTTCAAAAGGTTTTAAAAGTATGAGTTTCAAAATCAAGAGTTAGGACTTGAAATTTACCTTAGTTCTCGAAATTGCTACACCAAAAGCAGAGTGAGCGAGTCTTTGCGAGAGGGAGGTTTTACCACATCCTTGTTTGGATGAGTAATGGTAAGGAGTGTAAGAGATCTTCATGGATTAGATGAGAGTGATTTGACCCATAGCGAAACCCATTGTCTTTGAGTGAGGTGAATCGGTAAAAGAGACTCGAGTTGATGAAGATGAATTAGTCAAGAAAATGAGAGAGAGACTATTTGTTTACCTTTATGTTGTGTTTGGTTAGGGGATTTGCGTGAGATTTGAAAAAGAAAGAAAAAATGTGTGAAATTAGGTAAAATGTAAGTATATTTTGTTTAGATTTTACCTTCCTATTTCATTTCCCTTTCTAAATAATTTCCCAAATTCCCAACTGAATGTGAGAAAACAAAGATATTTTCTTTGGTATATAATAAATAAATGGTAAACCAACGGTCTCCGTGTGTGAGGTAAATAAACATATCATAATAAAATATATTCGGTGTGGTTTGACCTTATATATACAATCATCTGAAATTACACTTTTACCGACTAAAAATTTAGTCGATAAAAGTTTATTTTAGTTGGCAAAAGTCTTTCTGACTAATTTTTTAGTCACCACTTTGATCACGGATATATGATCGGCAAAAGTAATTTGCGACTAAAAATTCTTTAGTCGGAAAAAGAATATATTTTACGAATAAAATTTTGGTCATTGAATATATAATCAGTGACAAAACCATTTTGTAGCTAAAAATGTTAGTCACCAAAAGTAATGTTTGCTCAAACAAAACTTTAGTGGGCAATAGACCTATTAGCAACCAAACTCTGTAGTTGCCAAAATTAATAATTTTACCGACTAATTATTTAGTTGTCAAATGTACCCTTTCACCTACCAACATTTTGGTCACCAAATGTGGCGGTGAAACACTGACCAACAACTTTAGTTGGCAAAAGTATTAGCTATTTTTCCCAACTAATCACTTGGTCACCAAAAGAGAAAAAACCAAACCAAATTGTGGTTGTCAAGTCAAATCTTTTTGTTATCAATATAGAAATAAAATATTAAAAGAATTCCATTTGACTTGTATGATATATAATAATCTATCAAATTCAATATAACCTGTAATTTGCAAGAATCATTCAGACAAACAAAATCAACTGAATCGTGAACATCCAACAAAATACATAAATCATCAAATTCTTAATCTGTTTAATTAAAGTCATCAACTATTATAAGTTTTCATCCACAAGTAATTCCAAACTACATAATCGTCTAATTAAAAATGTCATGTAATCTATATAATCATCCAATTCAATTACATCTAGCATAAAAATTTAAAACATAACAAGTACTTGTTATTATGTTTTAAATTTGTATCCATACGCATCTATCCAAAAATATAACTAGTAGTCTACTCAAATATTTTCCATACACATTTATCCAAAAATATATAACCCTTCAAAAAATGTAACAAGTGCTAGCTAGTCCTGTACAATTCAACTTCGTGCACGAGTTCATCCATCTGTACAAAAGAAAAAGAAAAATAATGTCAGATCATTTTTTTTATGAAAATATTTGCACATCAAATGATTGTAAAATTGGACAAAAAAGAAAAAGGTCCATGGAAAGTAAAGGTAACATGAACAAATTAAAGGACTATCAACACTATTTTGTAAATAAAAATAGCATTCATATGTATATATCCAATCAATATTAAATTTCTATGAATATCAATGAACCACGCTCAGAAAAATTCTACTGGTGTAGTTGGGTTTTCATTGCTCCTCGAAGGGGTTTAGTCTCCTCAAATACGATAGCCCTACAGTTCAGACTCTCGTGATTCTGAATATGATTTCACAAGTGTAATGTGGAATAGTGAAAAAAGAAATGAGTCCAAATCCAACAAATCTTTAGAAAATCAATTTTTAATCAAAAATGCCAAAAATAGACTGCATTGCCAGATTTCAAAGTTGCTACCTAAATATTTTTGGAAAATTTAGAAAACCTGTGACTTGTGGCAAAGGCCACTTGTCTGTCATCACCAAAGTGTCTCGGTTTGGGAACTTAGGTATGAGAGAGAAAGGTCATGGATTGAGCACCCCACTCACCCGATCAAAGGTCATCCTCTACTAATCATGATGTGATTTTTATGTACATTATATGCTATTGTTCCAATTATTATGCTATCTTTACTATGTGATGCACACAAGTATAGACTATTTCACAAAATTTGGAACACTTTGATTTCATGTTTGTTTTGAAAAGTGTCTTGAATACGTACCACTTGAAAAAGTGATCTCATATGTACATTAATCAAATCATCCCAACAAGTGAAAAAAGCCTTCATCCACGACATTCAAAAAGTATATCAACTAAGCACTTAGCCTCATGGTAAACATGCTTGATATGACAACACAAACATACATACAATATGCTAAAGCAAAAACACTCATCTAGTACTCAATGAGACAAGCTAAAATAGAAGAAAGTAGTTAGAAAAAATGCAACACATACAAAATGCAACTTAGATGTTTGGTTTAGTAACATGGCATATGGCTCAACTCAAAGCATGCGATTAGTGCACATATTCGAGTAAGTAAGAAATGTCAATATGGTTAGAATGATGAACTTGAACCCAATGCATGCAAAAAATGGATACTTTATACATGGTAATGATGTGAAACCAAAACATGAATGCAACATGCAACCATTATAAGCAAGTAAATAAAAGGGAGAAAGAAATGGGGGTTGGAAGACATACACAATATTACAATTTTGCTCTCATGCAAGAGGGTCTGAATAAATGTCCTAATTAGCTAAATATTACAAACACCAAATGAATGAATATAAGCTAATTTTAACTAATTATACAAATTCAAAGGAATTTAATTAACTAGTTACAACACACTAATTTAATCAAGAGCTACAAGCTAATGAAATCGAATGGGAGTTGGAGAACCACATATGCAGCGAGAACATCTTGTTGGAAACTCCTACATTTCTTTGCCGATTCTATTACATTTGTAGTTAGAAAATAATTCTATTTTGCCTCGGCTTCTACTCTGTTTTGTCATGAAAATGACACTAGTTATACAAAATAAGTGGCGGCCGACCTTGAAAAGTGGTCGGCCAAATGGAAGGAGTGGTGACAGGTCACTATTTTGAGGTTACTGCCTTTGTTGCAATAAAATGGAAGCGAGCAAAAATAGAGTGTTTCTAGGAGATGTTTATCCTTCTGTCTCTCTCTATCATGGCCGATCAAGGAAGGAGTAGAGTTGGTCCACAAATCATCAATTGTCGCAAAGTTGTTGCGTGATGATCTATGAACCAATAGGACAAAGAGATCAATGAAATGAAATGAAAGACCAACAACACCTCTTCCTATCATGGAGTTACCTCAAGGAAAGGGGTGGACATTGCTTCTTAAATCATTGAACGTCACTAAAAAGTATGCAATGAGTCAAGATGCAATAAGTTCAATATAACGTCCAATTGAACCCGATTTGATTTTATTACATCTTTCACCACTTTTAGTTCCAAGTTCCATTTTATTAGCCTTTTTTTTTTTTTTTATTACCTTTCCATTCTTTATTCATTTTTGTCCAAGGTGATGGTTATGTCCACTAATAAAGAAGTGTCAAACAAGAAGTTATCCTTAGCATGAGAGAGATGCAATGCCTTACCAATGAACCTCTGAAGAGATTAAACCATTAAGCATGGAAGGTCTCTTTCTCATGCCTTGAACAACAATCAATTGTTTGAAACTACTCTTAAAAAAGAAAAACCAATAAAGGAGGGAGGTTACAGAGATCGTTATTACAAGTGTGAGTATATGTACGAAAACTATGAAATAAAAGCTATCAACTCAAATAGATTGGTGTCTAGGGCCTATACCACCCAATCTATGAGGACTTATCACAATACAAGCATGATATTCAAAGTGTAAACTAAGTAAACAATTAAAATAGTCCCAAAAATAGCAAAAATAGTGCTGAAATTACTTTTGAAAAAGCTAAAAAAGTAAGCAAAACGGAAAAGAACAAAAATTAATAAGCAAGCCTAAGGAGGGGTGGCTAAATCCACAACTTTTTGGACCTTAAAATCACATGTTTTAGTCTCTAAAAACTCTGAAAATCAGTAGGGAAATAAGTGGGAAACACGAGGATAAAAGCTTATGGAATAAGGTCCAAGAAAAGGTGGTTAATCCCTCAATCTTTGGTAGCTTTAAATCACAAGTTTCAGCCCACCAAAAATAGTTTAAAATAGTATAAAAAAAACCAAGAAAAAGAGGTGAGAAGAGTAGGCAAAAGATGGCAAGAGTTATACCTTTGAAGAGAAGGCACTATGTAGCTTGCTTTTCGTGCTCTTTTCGGATATGATTAGCCCTACAGTTCGGACTCTTGTGGTTCTGAATCTAATTTCACAAGCACAATGTGAAATGGATAAACACAAATGAGTCCAAATCCAAAAAATCTTTTGGAAAATCGATTTTGAATAAAAAATGCCAAAAAATGGACCGCATTGCCAGATTTCAGAGTTGCCACCTATATATTTTTGAAAAATTTAGAAAACCCGTGACTCGTGCCAAAAGACCATTAGTCCGTCATCACCAAAGTGTCTCGGCTCTAGAACTTAGGTATGAAAGGGGAAGGTCATGAATTGAGCGTCCCTCACCCAATCAAAGATCGCCTCTGCTAATTATGATGTGATTCTTATTTACATTGTATGCTTTTGTTTTGATTATTATGCTATCGTTACTATGTGATGTCAAACAAATATAAATGATTCACAAAAGTTGGAATGCTTTGATTTTATGTTTGTTTTGAAAAGTGTTTGAATATGTATCACTTAAAAAGTGATCTCATATATACATTAATCAAATTATCGGCTTAAGCAAAAGCCTCCATCCAAAGGCATTAGGAGATATATCAATTAAGCACATAGCCTCATGGTAAAAATGCTTGACATGGTAACATTCACACGCATGTGATATGTTAAAAGCAAAACAGCGCACCTAGTACTCAATTGAGGCAAGTCAAAAGGAATAAAATAGTTAGGAAAAAAAAATGCATGATCTTAATGATGCAAATGGCTAATGGAACACATACAACATGCAATTATTAGGTTAGGTTTATTTAACATGGCATGTGAATCAATTCAAGGCATGCGATAAATCACATATTCGACTAAGGAAGGAAATTGACATTTGATTAGTATGATGAAATTTGAACCTTTATGCATGCAAAAGTGGATACAAGTCATGGCAATGAAAATGTAAAACATGAATGCAACATGCTACCATCATAAGTGGAGAAATAAAAGGGAGAAAGAAATAGAGGTTGGAAGGCATACACACATTATTACATATTTGCCTTCACTTGAGGAGGTAGAATGTCCAAGTGCCCAAATCAACTAACTATTACAAACCAAATAAATGAATTAACTACACTAACTAATGATTACAAATAAGAATTAAATTAACCAATTAATTACAACACGAAATTATTTAGCTAAGTAACTAGCTATAACAAATTCAAAGGAATCAGCTAATTAATTATAACATACTACTCTTAAAGCACTAACTTCATGAGCCACAGGAAGTAAAGAGTCGTACATGCATGAAACATGAATTTTTGCCCGAAAACACCTTTGTTTTGCTGCCAAAACTGTTTCGTTCTGCAGTCAGAAAATTAAACTGTTTTCTCCCCAGGCTTTGTTTTGTTCTGCCATGAAAATGGTATTGGTTGGATAAAATAAAGTGGCTTGCCAGCTAGAAAAAAGTAGTGCATCGGATGGTCGGTGGCGGTCGGCCACTATTTTGAGGTTTGCCCTATTGTAATAGAAAAGCGAGCACAAGCGAGTATTTCTAGGGGATGTTTGTCCTTTCTACCTCTCCCTATAATGAAATAGATCAAGGGAAGAGTAGATTTGATTTGCAAACCATCAATTGGCACAAACTCGTTGCGTGATGATCTATGAATCAATGAGACAAAGCCTTAATAAATGGAAAGTAAAGACCAGCGAAACCTTCTCCTTATCATGGAGTTACGAAGGAGATGGTAGACATTGATCCTTGAGCCATTATCATCACTAGAGAATATGAAATGGCTCAAGACTCAATGGGTTCAATTAACGTCCAATTGAACCTGACTTGATTTTATTACTCTTGTTACCATTTTAGTCCAATTTTATTAGCCTCTTTTAATTAGCTTTCCATTCTTTAATCAATTAGTCCAAAAATGAGAGTTAAGTCCACTAAAAAAATGGAAGTGTCAAACAAGAAGTTGTTTTTGGACATGAGAGAGATGTAATGCCCTGGTAATGAACCTTCGAAGAAATTAAACCATTAAGCATGAAAGGTCTCTTTCTCATGCGTGAACAACATTCGTTTGAAACGACTTTCAAACAAAGAAAACCAAGAAAAAGGAGGGAGAGTGTAGAGATGATTGTTACAAGTGTGGACACATGTATGAAAAGCATAAAATAAAAACTATCAACTCAAATAGGTTGGTGTCTAAGGCCTAAACCACCAAACCTATGAGGACTACAACACTACAAGAATACTATACAAAGCATGAATGAAGTAAGCACATTAAGCAGGTCTTCAAATGAGGAAAAACAATGCTAGAATTAACAAGGAAAAGCTAAAAAAAGTGAACTAAAATAATAAAGAAATGAAGCTAGTAAACAAGCATAAGGAGGGTGGCTAACCCTCCATTTTAAATTCAAAACCACATTTTCAGCCTCTAAAAAACTCTGAAAAATAGTGGTAAAAAGTTGGAAAATAGATAGGAAACACAAGGGCAAAAGCTTGGAGAACAAGGTTCAAAGAAGGATGGTTAACCCCTCCACCTTTAATAGCTTTAAGCCACAAGTTTTAGCCCATAAAAACAGTGTAAAAATAGGATGAAATCACCAAGAAAAGCGTAGGAAGAAGCAGTGTAAAGATGGTACAAGTTATACGTCTTGAAGAGGAGTAACTCATTTGTTCACAAACCACAAAGTATTCACTCTCAAGGGCTGAAATTTAGACTCAAGAATCTCAGCAAGAAGAGCTAAAATATTGGTTTAGGAAGTATATGTAAGGTGTATGTGTGTTGTAAGATTGAGAGGGAGAGAGAATTTCAAGTTTTTGAGCTTTTGGAAATTTTTCTAACTTAATTTCAAGAGAGTTGGTCATGTATATATAGAATAATCAGTGCCTCTGTCGAACATAGCTACATAGAGACAACTGGTGTAGTGCATACACATGGGGGGATAGCTAGCAACAAAATATCTGCCGGTCGAGAAACCTGGCCGGCCAGGAAGGGGACGACCAGCCACTAAATTCTAGCCAGCCAGCCACTTGTTGGCCTGCCAACCTCTAGGTGGTCAGTCTTGGAAAAAAAAAAAAAAACAAGTTTTGGGGAAAAAAACAAGTTTTGGTCCAAAGGTGGTACAAAATTCCCGGCTCTAGAGTTGGAAAACCAAAGCTCATTTACTGAGGAACTTGAACAATTTGCACAGCATAATATTTCATCATCGAGTGATCAACTCGAGGTGCCCAAGTCTTAAGGGCGATAAAAAATAGGGTGTCTATAGTGCCCCTCTTTGTGAGCTTGAAGTCATGAAATGGCGTGTTGAATATCAAAGCCCAAAAGGCGACCCATTTGTGACGCCAAGACTTGGGCAAGAAATCAAAATGTAAATGTAGTGGTTGAACTCGAAAATTGCCTCGTATCTCTTTGCAGGAATCAAACCAATGTAATATAGGGCAAGATGCAAATGATATGCAAGGATGTATTTAAAAGTTGGACTTATATGCTGCGTGAAACTGGCTACTTTTAAAAACTCATGATCATGCAAAATAATACAATGAAACAATACAACTAGCAATAACAAGATAACAACATTTGAATGAAAGCGATAACATCCAAACCGTCTCACGTGAAAGAAGTTAGGAGATACACACCAAAGCTACTTTTAAAACTCATGATCATGCAAAATAATACAATGAAACAATACAACCAGCAATAACAGGATAACAACATTTGAATGAAAGCAGAAAACATCCAAACACGTCTCACGTGAAAGAAGTTCGGGAGATACACACCAAATTGCATAATGCAAGCCAAACTACGTCTCACGCAAAAAGGATGTAAGAAAATGCAAGCCAAACTATGTCTCACGCAGAAAGGGTGGAAGAAAATGCAAACCAAACTATGTCTCACGCAAAAAGGATGTAAGAAAATGCAAGCCAAACTATGTCTCACGTAGTGAGGGTCAAATAAAATGCAAGCCAAACTACGTCTCACGTAGAAAGGACGCAAGAAAATGCAAGCTAAACTACGTCTCACGTAGAGAGGGTCAAAGAAAATACAAGCCAAACTACGTCTCACGTAAAGAGGGTCAAAGAAAATGCAAGCCAAACTACATTCCACGCAGAGAGGGTCAAAGAAAATGCAAGCCAAACTACGTCTCACATAGAGAGGGTCAAAGCTCTATGCCAAACTGCGTCTCAAGCAGAGAGGGTGGAGGATGCAAACCTAACTATGTCTCACGTAGAAAGGGTCAAAACTCCATGCTAAAGCGTCTCACGAGAGAGGGTAAAGGCTACAAACCTAACTTCGTCTCACGTAAAAGGGTCAAAATTCCATGCCAAACTATGTCTCACGGAGAGGGTAGAGGTGCAAACCTAACTACATCTCATGTAGAGAGGGTCAAAGATCCATGCCAAACTCGTCTCCTTGAGAGAGGGTGGAGGGTGCAAACCTAACTATATCTCACGTAGAAAGGGTCAAAGCTCTATGCCAAACTATGTCTCACGCAGAAAGGGTAGAGGGTGCAAACCTAACTATGTCTCATGTAGAAAGGGTCAAAGCTCCATGCCAAACTGCATGTCACATAGAAAGGGTGGAGGGTGCAAACCTAACTATGTCTCACGTAGAAAGGGTCAAAGCTCCATGCCAAAGCGCATCTCATGCGAGAGAGGTGGAGGTGCAAACCTAATTATGTCTCACGTAGAAAGGGTCAAAGGGTAGAAAGAGTATGATGCATGTGGATGCAGCATAATGCAACATAGTTGATACACCATGATGCAGTATAATAGGTTATAGAGTTGAAAAAGTGAAACAAAGCGATATTGAAAACACCTCCACGAGATCTCTCACTTACCACTTGGGTGGTCAAATGTTTAAATGGATACAACCTGCTCAATCCTGAGGTTAGGGCATGCTCATGTAATGGAAGATCAACGTGTCTCAGAACGGTGCAACCGGAACACAGTTTCAAGACCTTCGGAATTCGAAATAATCTTCACATCCATAAATTCTCCTTCCCCAGATGAAAACATGGCCTTCCATACATAGATTGGGTATGAGGACAGCAGAAACTAGGTTTGACCACTTTTACGGCGATTGGCACAAAACTTGGATGGTAGCCACTTAGTGGCCATTTGGTAACGTGGCGATTTTGGGGGCAAAATTGGTATTTTGGCTCGGGTCTTCTTTAAAGCAACAATTAAGCCTCATTTTTACACACCAACACATCTGGAATCCCCCTTCTCTCTCTAGGTGTTTTCTCTCTCTAGATTTGTGTTTTATTTGCAAAACCCACTCCCTTATGCGAACTTTATTCGCGAAACACTATAATGGTCCTCTACATTTTGAACGATTGAAATTTGTTTTCGTTGATTTTTTGGGTTTTCATCACTTTGGGCTTATTTCCTCTTGTTTTTCTTGGGTTCCGCACTTTTGCCCGAGTTTTGAGGTTTTCTCTCTCCTAGGGTTGACTTTTGGATTTTTCGCCATTTCCCCCCTCATTTTTTCCTCATTTTCACCCATATTTCTCATGGCGGATGACGTTCCACATGTGATGCCTTCAGAATGCAGATTAATTCCACCTCTGCAGGTTGAGAAGCCCATGGCGATGAAATTTGACGGACGGTGGAGGACATTACCGTTGATCTAGAGGGAGAGGAGATCTACCCTCAAGGTGTCGAGCCCGAGCTACTACCATTGAGGTTGAGACCCTTTGATCTGGTTACTTACCACCCACGTACACAAACGATGGCCCCCGGCGGCATGTTGCGGTTTGAGGATTCTCTTGTTTTTCAAATTTACTTCCTAATTTTCTTTAAAATCACTATTACATGACATCGTAATATGAAAATAAAAAATTTGACGTGTCACCTTATAAGCGACTTCTAAATATATGTAGCAAAAACTCCATAAATTTGCATATTACTATAGTTGAAACATGGCAATGGAAATTTGTGTATGCAAAAGACATAGTCCAAATGAAATTGTATATGTATATAATTATAGTTTAAACATTAGCCAAAACTTTGTGGAGAAATTTTCTGAACAAATGAGAATAGTGCAGCTGGTACGCTTGACTAGATGCAATGATCTCCAACTTAGTGCTTTGAACCATATTGATTCCCCAAGAAATCATATTGGTATAAATAGTTACAAAAATGTAAGTATTTCTCATGTCAATATAAGCATGCAGATCCTGCTAACAGAGTGGAATTGCATCTCTGGCTCTAGCCATATTCACATCCATGGCTCATACATCGCAACTGGTAAGTAATAGTCTTCACCGTTTTCATGTTGTTATTGTTGTTAACTTGCAATGGGCTAATTTTTTCACAATAATATAGGTGATGATTGCATTGCTATCAATGGTAACTCCTCCAATATAAGCATTACTGGCATTACATGTGGTCTAGGGTATGGCATAAGGTAATTACTTAGTTGTCATAAGCTTAACATTTGTTCCTGGAAAAAAAAAAAGGTTGGAACTTTTCTCTTTCATGATTATATGAAAGGGAGCTTAGATACTACATGAACTTCATGAAATTTCTTTTAAGATAAACACTTTCCAAGTTAATTACTTAAGCTCTTTACCTTTTTGTCACAAATATTTGGGTCAACATAAATAAGAAATGCTACAAACACATGAAAATTCATAGAAAAGTACACATAGTGTAGTGCTAACATTCATTTTGGGAGTGTGAGTCCCATAAAAGATTGCCAACATTGCATTATATATATTTTACTGATTTCCTTTTTTTTTAATATATTATTTTCCCTTATAAATAGACTAAGGAAACTCTCTTTCTCTTTAGTGTGGGAAGCTTGGGCTCAAGGAGTGGGGTTTATGAAACTGTAGATGAGGTATATGTGTGAAATTGTACATTAAATCAAACTACAAATGGAGCAAGAATCAAGACATGGCACGTATGCAAATATTTATCGACATGCATACATATATGTACAAAACATCGTCATATAAAACTTTGTCATTCACATATTTAAAGATGTGTTTATTTCTAATTTTTAAAATAAGCATATGTCCTTTTACGTGGGATTAGGGTATGAAATGAATATTACTTTTGAAGAGCTGACACTTTTTGAAGTTGAGAATCCCATCATCATTAACCAATATTATTGTGATCATCAAGCAAATAAAGTTTGCAGAAATGAGGTAAAAACAATAAATTTTCAAATTTTAAGAAGAATTTCAAGTCTTTCCACATAATTCTATGTGCCAAATCAAATAACTAACATACTATTTTGATATTAATATGATTCATATTTAAGACATCAACAGTGCAAATAAGCGAAGTGACATATAGGAATATGGATGGATCTTCTATTAGTGGCAAAGCAATTAATTTGAGATGCAGTGAAAGCCAAGCTTGCACAAACATTATATGAGAATAGAGTTAACATATAGAACTTGTTATGATGTGCAACTTCGCCTTACACTTACGCCTTTTTGTTTTGCGATCACCTTTTGTTTTCACCTTCCACTTACACTTTTTGTGTAAGTGGCACATAATGCAACCCTCAAGGGTTGCACATTTAAAAAAATCTAACATATATTCTTGGTTCATAAAAATAAACCTTTTCCTTTTGCTACAATGCTTGTGGAACATCCTTTTCAACTACACCTAGTGTACCTTGCTTGTCAAATTGTTGACTCAACTTTTATTTTATTTTTTAATTTCTATGTTTAATATAAGTAGTATTTGTTGAAATAATTGATGGCATTGTTGGCTTTGCCATTATCTTATAAGCTCAATCTCTTTGATGTCTACAAAGAGGATGGGTGACTTTTAAAATATAAAGCATTGAATGCTTATGATTTTTACAATATTAAACTTCAATAGCATTATCAAATTGCAAACATTTAGTAAATTCGAATGTTCATACAGATTTTTATAATGAAAGTTACCAATGTTTGGAATGTGTTATGCCACATTGTGGTGAAAATTACGAACTAAAATGAATGTTACGAACCATTGCGGTTATGGTATAAATGATGTGGGGTAAATGTTACAAACCATCTATAGCGATAAATGTTACAAATTATTTTGGGAAAAAAAAAATTATGGCTTGTTGTGGTGTATGCTATGGAATGCTATAAATATTTTATATATGTTGTGGTAGAATATATATATTTGTCTTTTTTTTAATAGCAAAACGGCCTTTTATTGAATATGAAACCATACAAACATAAGAAATAGCAAAGAGAGGGACGAAAACAATGCTAGCACACCTCACATAATGTACAAGATCGGACCCATCAATAGCGAGCATCACAACACAATAAAGCAAATAAACAGGTCAGGAGCAATGATCAACCCCACTAGCCTTGAATACAATTCCTCACACCTGAGAAGTTATAAAGGAAGTCATTAATCAAAAAATGAAACTCCTTGAAAGTTGCCTTTAGCCAGATAGCAAGTCTGATGATGATCAGCTCTTGCATCTCCTGTAGTTTTGGTTGGGAAGCTTGAAAGAAGCAATCATTTCTGTGTTTCCAGATCAACCAGAGAGTCACTAGAGGTATGACCGCCAAATTTGCTGTTGATTTCCTACAATAATCTGGCGACCACCATTGTAACAGACCAAACGAGGCAGGAACTACCAAGTAACCCCACCTGTATTTGTAATGACCCCAAAAGTCATTCTTATTTAATTGGGGGTTAATGTGTTTTAATTCAACTACATCCATTGGAATTGAGAATGTTTTTATCTATTTTGGGGTATTGATTGAGGTAGTGGGGTGATGGTAAAATAAGATTGGACCAAAAACTTTAATTGAATAATTGGCCTCGATCAGCCGTCACTCTTTTGCCCTTTTCTTTTTCCACACTTTGAATTTGGATGTGAGGTTATAACCATTGGAAAGATTATTTTCGGGGCTTCAATTTGGGCACAAGAATGACCTAAAACGGAGTCCGGATGAGAGAGTTATGCATGTTTGAAGTTTTCATATCTGTGCTAGAAGAAGAACCGCACGTGCGGGAAATGCGGCGCTGCGTCTTGGCGATGTCTTGAGCAGCAGCTCAAAAACGTGATTTTGAGCTCATTTCTTCCATTTTCTTTTCCTCTCTTCTTCTCCCCTCTTTCATGTCCGAAACCCTAGCTCCCCAAACCTTGATTTCCTTCACTTTTCTCAACAAATCCACCATAGATCTTGCATCAAGGATGGAGAACAAGAAGAGGGCAACATTTTCAAACGATTGAAATTCGAATTTGTGGAGGATTCTTCTCAAAGCTTGCTTTTCTTGCTCGAATCTTGAGGTAGGAGACCTTATTCCCTTTCAATATTGCATTCATGGATGGATTTATGGTATTTTGAGTATGGATTTATGGTATTTTTTGTATATAAATACAAATCTATAGTTTTGAACATGTTATGTCTAACTTGAGATTGGGAGATTTCGGGTTTATAATGTTGGAAATGTAATTGTGGGGTTAAGGCGATGGATTATGAACTTTAGAATTGTAATCAATGAGAAATTTGAACAAAAATAATGGGTTAAGGAATTTGAATTTTTCTTGAAATTCCTAGGTTTTTCTTGAAACCCTAGGTTGATTAATGAAGATAACCAATGATTTGGTCCAAATTGGAAGTAGAATAATGAAATTGAGATATTGAAGTGTATGTGGTCAAGTTTAATTAGAATTTGGACATGTTTGAAAATTATGTTTAAAATTTGCGAATGAACTTTGATATGAACATTGGAATTCATACTATAATGTGAAGGAAAAATTGAAACAATCTAATAATGATATGCATGATATGAACTTGGTTTTGGAATGTGGAAATGAGATTTAAGGATTCCTCTTGCATTATATTGAATTATTTAATGATGTTGAATTGATTCATGTTATTTATGTTGAATTGTGATGCTTATGTAGGATGGTATTGACTATGTTGATTTTGATTTTTGTGACCTAAAATGTGGAGTTTTCCAAAATGGGTTACTCCCAAATTATTTTGCTAAGTACTTGTGGGCTTGCTTCGTTATTAAAATCAAGAGAATGATTTATTTTTGGAAAAATGTGGAAGATGTTCGTACAATTCCTTCCTATCTTGAAATCAAAGTGATTGATTATAAATTTCATACTATGTTTACAAGAATGGTAATCTTCTATTTCTATATATAGATATATTGAGATGGAGGAAATTGTGGTATAATCGATGGATGCTTAATGGTAGGCTTGTGAAGAATAATGAAGGAAAGAAAAAAGAACTAATGATCAAGTTATATATGTGTACAGGGCACACTTCATGTCACGCCCCAAACCCGCCCCTAAAAGTTTGGGCATGACCCATTCGAAACCAGACACTAAACCTGTTATACATATCTTATGGGGCCTGAACGGAAGAATGCAATAATATAAAATACATCGAATAACATCCATTGAGCTACTTCTAACATGCCAGGATCTCAACATCACACTAAGTAAATATTATACAGACAGTTTACATCCACATGCCTCGACTCAACCCCACAAATAGGCACATAACAAAAATAATAATGAAGAAGGAATTATTTACAATCAACCCAAAAATAGACATCTAATGCATAAATTGAAACTCGGCAAAACTTTACAAAAGCAAGCGGCTTGGTGGTGCTGGGCGCCTCAAGGTTGACAAGAGGAACACAAGCTTTAAAGGTTGGGGTGAACTCCCGATTGGCTACCTCTGACAGCAGACAAAATATAGAATGGCGAACTCGGTGAATAATAGTACATAAATATTGTGATATTTAACGACTAATCAAAACATATAGTTGCAGATACATATTATTAACTACATTAGTGATTAATTCCAAAACGACCATAAGCCTCTGATCTGAGCGACCATAGGTCGAGGATCGAAATGCGGAGATATCGAAATGTGAGATATCGAAATGCTTGAAATAACGAAGTAGCGAACTAACGAAATAACAAAGCGCATAAGCGTGATAGCGAAATAACGGATGTATGGACTCAAGAGGTGGCTCGTCACGGATTCGAGGTGGCTCCCAAAGTGTAGCCGTTCGTCTGACACTTTGTTCCATACCGAGAAAATATTAGAGCGACCTAACGGTCGGAAATATCATAAACATAATCTTATCGAAGCAGTCTTATGCATTTCCAGTTCCAAACCATTTCGTAATCATTTTCATAATTATTTCCATATTGATTTTGCATAAGATCATATGTGGTACATCCATTAGCCATCGGATCGGTAGGTCGAAGACCACAATGTAGGTCAGAAGACCACAATGGTGGAGGTCAAAGACCACGGCGGTAGGTCAAGAAGACCACAGGTGGGTCAAGACCACAAGCTAATACCAATAGCCACGGTATTGTTACCCCGGGCGAGGCCATCCGGACTAAGGGTGCCACAAATACTTTTAGAAAAGCGAACATTCGTTCATTCATTTCCAACATATCATAGCTTTTCAAAAATCAATCATTTAGTATCATGGTATCTTTGAAAATACATAACATAAGTTTAACAAAAGCGTTGTTGATAGCTATTAACACAAAGGCGACATAGTATATAGCTTGCGCTTTCGGAAATACATCGTACTACCATTACGTAATGTATATAGATACCATAACATCAACGAGGCGAATAACTTATAAACCAACTACGGTGTTAATAGGCGTATGCAATTAAGTATCTGATATGGGTAATTCATAGGATGGTATATTGACAATAATCAATAGCCATAACTCAAAATCTGAATAGGTTAGAATCATACCGATGTGTGCTAACTCTTTCAATGTTCACATCAATTCTCAATCAACAAACACGTTACCACATTAGCTCACGAAAAATAGAATCTTTGTTACCAATATTCTTAATGGTAAACAAGGCATATTTGTACATTTGTAGTACTATTACTCACGGTGTTTAGATGCTAAGTCAGCCTATGACTAACCCTACACAATTCAATTCAACAACATTAACACAACCCCACGTAATCAACATAACTCCACATAATTATCACCATCAATATAATCCAAACTATTTAACATCATTCCACTCGGTGCTACCAAATATAATTTCACATAATTCAAATTAAATTGCTAAGGCTCAATTTACATCATCCACATCATCAACAAACCCTTCCCCAATCTCCTTCCTCACTAAGACATGATTCACAAAGCTTCTAACAAGTTAGATTCGCAAATTTAAACATAATTTCCAAGTATCACCAAATTCCAATTAAACTTGTATATACATAATTCAATCGTCAATTTCATTATTCTACATTCAATTTGGGTTAAATCTTTGGTTATCATCCTTAAGAAACTTAGGGTTTCAAGAAAATAATGAGATTTCAAGAAATAATCAAACTTATTAACCCAACACTATTTTTCCATCAACTACACATCTAGGACTCATAAACCATTATTTAAACCCATCAATTAACTCCCAATATCTTCAAACCATAAAACCTCCAATGTTCAAACCCCAAAATTCCCAAAATCTCATAATTTCTTCCATATACATAACATAAATGAAAACTTGCACCATTATACAATGAAGACACCCCCAACCTATCTATGGATGTAAATATTAAAGAGTCTTCAACCCTTACCTCAACAATCAAGCAAAGGGGTGAGCTTGAGAAGAAACTTTCACCAATCCAAATTTTAATCGGGTAAAAACATTGATCCTCCTTAGTTCTCCATCCTACATGCCAAGACCATGGTGGATTGTTGATAAAAATGGGTGAAATCAAAGGTTTGAGAGTTAGGGTTTCGGACTAAGGCAAAGAGGAAAGAAGAGGGTTGAAGGAAATCTATGAAATGATCCAAAAATCCCGTTCTTAAAGCTGCTGTCCCGTAATTCCCGCTCGAGCGGACTGTTTTCCGCTCGAGCGGACCTACCCTCAGCACAGATTCCGAAACTTTGAACAGGTATAACTCTCCCATCCGAACTCCGTTTTAGGTCGTTCTTGTGTCCAAATTGAAGCCCGAAATAAGCTTTCCAATGGTTCTAACCTCACATCCAAATTCAAAGTGTGGACAAAGAAAAGGATAAAAGAGTGACGGCTGGTCGCCGACAATTTATTCTAATTAAAGCTTTTGGCCCAATCTTACTTTGCCATCATATTACCACCACAACCAATACTCCAAAATAAAATAAGAAGGTTCCAAATACACTAATAAAAATGTCCAAAACAAACCCATACCTCAGAAATACAACTCAACCTAGAGGCCCGCTCGAGCGTCAACTCTTCCGCTCGAGCGTGCAGACCAACAAAGCCGTCCGCTCGAGCGTAAACTCCCCCGCTCGAGCGGAGAATCACAACTCCCAGAATCTCAGGCCGTCTGCACAATTGCTGGAAACTCCAAAAGTCCGCTCGAGCGTCAACTCTTCCGCTCGAGCGGAGGGAAGAATTATGGGTCGTCACACTTCAGGAGGGACAAACACTCCGTTGTAGCACTATGAGTAGTAGTACTTCGATATATCTTTAACCGTTAATGATTATTGTTATTGACGTTATGATCTTCGTCGTAAGAATTATGTTGACATATATGTTATGTATGCTATGTAAGAAATATTGTGAAATTATGGAAACATCAAAGGTGTAGGCTATATGAAGAACATTGTGAAATTATGGTATAAGCTATATGAAGAACATTGTGAAATTATGGAAACATCAAAAAGGATTTGTGAACTATGAATTTATGTGGCTAAGAACCATTTGTGAACTATGAATTTATGTGGCTAGGAGCCATTTGTGAACTATGAATTTATGTGGCTAGGAGCCATTTGTGAACTATGAACTTATGTGGCTAGGAGCCATTTGTGAACTATGAACTTATGTGGCCAGGAGCCATTTGTGAGCTATCAATCTATGTGGCCAAGGGCCATTTGTGAAATTATGAAGCTATGAGGCCAAGGGCCAAAATTGTGAACTTGTGAATCCAAAGGGCCGAAGGCCGATGTAATAAGTTGTGAATCTATGAAACCTAAAGGCTATGTGAAGCAGATAAAGTCATCTGTAATCTAATGAAAATGTGCTTATTTTGTCAACTCATGGGAATCTTTATGCTTGATTTACCAATAGGACTTTGTTAATTACAAGGCAAGGCAACTATGTTAACATATAAAACGATTAAACAATGGTGTATACTATTGATTAGCAGTCGTGAATTAAGTCGTTTACCCAAAAGAATTTCTGTTCATTCTTAAAGAATAGATTCTGAGTAAATATAAGAGTAGCTATATGTATCCATATGAATTTGAAGTTATTTTGCTATGTTGCTTATGAATTGGAAGTTATCCAGAATCTACGATATAAGTGCAAAGTTTAGCATCATTGTGTGACCCTCATGAGAATGTGAATTAGTCTCTCATTGTTAAGCGTACGATAATGACATGACACAACAAGAAATGCTATAGTATGATATGTATCATTTGAATTAATGAATGATGTTCAAGTATGTTTCAGGCATGTTTCCAGTATGTTACAAATTCAAGTATGTTCAGGTATGTTTCAAGTATATGTTACAAGTTTAAGTCTGTTACAAGTTTATGTATGTTACAAGTTTATGTTGTTACAAGTTTATGTATGTTACAAGTTTAAGTCTATTACAAGTTTACGTATGTTACAAGTTCAAGGATGTTACAAGTTCTTTGTATCCAGGGCTTAATGCCAATCTTTCAAGGGCTTCATGCCAACTTTTCAAGGGCTTTATGCCATATGTTTCAAGGGCCTTAGTGCCATATGTTACAAGGGCTTTATGCCACATGTTTCAAGGGCCTTAGTGCCATATGTTACAAGGGCTTTATGCCATATGTTTCAAGGGCCTTAGTGCCATATGTTACAAGGGCTTTCATACAAGTTTCAAGGGCTTATAGCCACCATGTTTCAAGGGCCTTGTGCCACCATGTTTCAAGGGCTTATAGCCACCATGTTTATGTTGCAAGATTGAACCTAAGGCCGTTATGTACTTAGCACAGAATCAGACTATTGCATTGACATGTATTATGTTTCACGTTAAGCATCATTTTATTTATGTATTACTATTTACTGAGCCCGGCTCACTCTCTATTATGTCTGTTTCTGTAGGTAACCAACCAAGTGGTCAGTCCTAAGCCATGACGCTTGTCCTCTTGGGTCAACCTTTCCATGTCCAAGCCTAAGAGAAGCTGCTCTTATTTTCATGAATTTTTGACAAACTTTGGTTTTACACCCTAGTTGTTGGTTTAAGGTTAACATGTGTGCAACACTTCATTCTCTAATGTTTTTGATACATGCCCAATTACCGGGTTGGGTCTGTATATATGTTTGTATATAACCAATGTTCAGGTGTATGTTTTAAATTTTATTTGTCTCTTAAGAGTTTATGATCCTGGCATGATAGTGGTAGCTCAATGGAGTTTGTTTCTATTGTCAAATTTTAATATTTAATGTACATTAGGGCCCCATATGATATATATAACGAGTTAAGTATCATGTCTTGAATAGGTCATGCCCAAATCTTTTAGAGGCGATATTGGCGTGACAAGTGGTATCGAGCATGAGTTGCTATCTCACACCGCGGATCCATTGAGCTTTAGGATGTCTAGAAAAGACTTAGGCAACATGCATGACATCCTTAGTGCATATGAAAGGATTTGATAGCAACTGTAATGGTATATGTAATGACGCTAACTGCAATGGTTATTATTCATGTCTGTTATACATTTCTTGTATATATTGTGATTGATTGCTATCTGAGAACATGGTAAGATCTGCAGATGGGATTAAATTAATAAAGTTGCCTTCTTGAGCGTGGTAAGGATTTGAGCAATTTGGTAAGATAATTTATATATAAAGATTAAATAAAATGTATGTTGTGGGTTGTTAGTCATCTATGAGAAATAGCGATGATATAATTAAGCCTTTTGGCATCTCTCTAAGTGAATTGGTGAATTGATTTAACTCTAAGCATGGGATATTTCTAAGAATAAAGGAAATGCTATATGTGATACTCCGATTTTAAGCTAGAATTATTCCTTACCATGACACTGTTTAGATACGTGATTTGAGAAATCTTGCATTTGAGATGACCTCTCTTAGTGAGTGTAATTTGTTTATGGAACTTGTAGCTAAAATGTGAATCTAAAATCGCAATCTAACTTTACTATGTGTAATTTGTTTTGTTATGTGTAAATTGTAATCCGTGATCAAAATTTCTCTACATGATATGTATAAGAACATAAAAGGCTAAGGTTTATGCAATTGTAGTGTTTTGACTTGACTAATGGAGAAGTACAAACGTGATGAGTTTTGGAAAGATAAAATAATGAGAGACATTAGAATTATGGTAGCTGACAACTCATGGAATAGAATATTTGATGATTGATAACGAGCATGGAACTAGTGATCAATATTAGCACGTTGAAATTGCTACCTGGAATGTTAATAAATACAAGTATTAAGATTTGTGCTCACATAGTGTTCGATGGAATTTTATGAAAGTTTAGTGATATAGGAAAGTTGTGTTTCTTTTGTGGACTACCATTTGTCTGAAGGACATAATTTTTTTGTTACGATCGTTTACATTACGACTCTAACGTATTGTTCCCAGAAACTCACCATTATTAATTAAGGATGAAATATGTGTATGAGAATTAATTCAAGACTTGTTCCTTTATTGTGATTTGCAAATGAGTGAGCATTAGAATGAAACTTTTGTGATCTGTGTCATTTGGCGATGTCAAACTATCAATTACATTCAGTACTTCTGACAAGTGTGACCTTGTGTGATGTGACCATGGACCTAAGTGAGTAATGCCTTTGTAAAAGATACTTTTGTATCAATGACTATGCTATACAATGTTTAATGAACTCCATATTTTGGATTACGCAATGTTTTATATGACAAGTATTTTCTGAAATGATAAAAATGCTATGAACTTCTGACATGTTTATGATATAATAAGCTTTCTGGATAATTTTCCAAAATGACTAGATACGTTGATCTTGAGATCTTCTAAGCCAGCATGGATTTTAAATGAGTACTACTTTATTGTAATGTGGGAGGTATGACCATTAAGGTTTGATCTGTATTTGATTTTACGAATCCTCTACTCTGAGCTTGTAATTTCTTGATATGATATTTAAGTTGGCATTTGGAGTCTGTTAGAGATTTGATTTGAACTGATAAGTTTAATTCAGATAATGAACAAAGAGCCATGGAGTTGTTGATTTAGAACTTCCTTGCTCGGTTGGGTCGAATTATTGTACGAAGTATAGACCTTTGAAACACGATTATGTCGTGAATGTTTCCTTAACCTTTGAGGAATTATGATAACGGGGGATATTTGTGAGTTTGAATTATGTTTGATAGTTTATGAAATGCATGCAAGCGAATACTTGAACTGAATTCATTTCTGAATACCCTTAGGTTGTTATATTATGTGAAAGATATGATTTGTGGAGTAATAAATTAAAATGTACATGAACAATGAGACGATGTTTTGATGTTAGTAAGTATTATTATCAATTGGGTTATCAAGTAGTTCGTAGAGATGAATACTTGTGATTTTGGGAGCAAATTCCATCCGAGTTGACTGTATAGGGTTGTGAATGGGCAATGATTGAGAAATGTTAGATGTCCAGGACAAAATTAGACTTGTGGCAAGGTGAATCAAGTTTGGAGGACCAAACTTCTTAAGGTGCGGAGAATGAATGACCCCAAAAGTCATTCTTATTTAATTGGGGGTTAATGTGTTTTAATTCAACTACATCCATTGGAATTGAGAATGTTTTTATCTATTTTGGGGTATTGATTGAGGTAGTGGGGTGATAGTAAAGTAAGATTGGACCAAAAACTTTAATTCGAATAATTCGCCTACGATCAGCCGTCACTCTTTTGCCCTTTTCTTTTTCCACACTTTGAATTTGGATGTGAGGTTAGAACCATTGGAAAGATTATTTTCGGGGCTTCAATTTGGGCACAAGAATGACCTAAAACGGAGTCCGGATGAGACAGTTATGCATGTTTGAAGTTTTCATATCTGTGCTAGAAGCAGAACCGCGCGTGCGGGAAATGCGGCGCACGTGCGGCGATGTGCGGGCAGCAGCTCAAAAACGTGATTTTGAGCTCATTTCTTGCATTTTCTTTTCCTTTCTTCTTCTCCCCTCTTTCATGTCCGAAACCCTAGCTCCCCAAACCTTGATTTCCTTCACTTTTCTCAACAAATCCACCATAGATCTTGCATTAAGGATGGAGAACAAGAAGAGGGCAACATTTTCAACCGATTGAAATTCGAATTTGTGGAGGATTCTTCTCAAAGCTTTCTTTTCTTGCTCGAATCTTGAGGTAGGAGACCTTATTCATGGATGGATTTATGGTACTTTGAGTATGGATTTATGGTATTTTGTGTATATAAATACAAATCTATAGTTTTGAACATATTATGTCTAACTTGAGATTGGGAGATTTCGGGTTTATAATGTTGGAGATGTAATTATGGGGTTAAGGCAATGGATTATGAACTTTAGACTTGTAATCAATGAGGAAATTTGAACAAAAAATAATGGGTTCTGAATTTGGATTTTCTTGAAATTCCTAGGTTTTCTTGAAACCCTAGGTTGATTAATGAAGATAACCAATGATTTGGTCCAAATTGGAAGTAGAATAATGAAATTGAGATATTGAAGTATATGTGGTCAAGTTTAATTAGAATTTGGACATGTTTGAAAATTATGTTTAAAATTTGCGAATGAACTTTGATATGAACATTGGAATTCATGCTATAATGTGAAGGAAAAATTGGAAATAATCTAATAATGATATGCATGATATGAACTTGGTTTTGGAATGTGGAAATGGGATTTAAGGATTCCTTCTTGCATTATGTTGAATTATTTAATGATGTTGAGTTGATTCATGTTATTTATGTTGAATTGTGGTGCTTATGTAGGATGGTATTGACTATGTTGATTTTGATTTTTGTGACCTAAAATGTGGAGTTTTCCAAAATGGGTTACCCCCAAATTATTTTGCTAAGTACTTGTGGGCTTGCTTCGTTATTAAAATCAAGAGAATGATTTATTTTTGGAAAAATGTGGAAGATGTTCATACAATTCCTTCCTATCTTGAAATCAAAGTGATTGATTATAAATTTCATACTATGTTTACAAGAATGGTAATCTTCTATTTCTATATATAGATATATTGAGATGGAGAAATTGTGGTATAATCGATGGATGCTTAATGGTAGGCTTGTGAAGAATAATGAAGGAAAGAAAAAGAACTAATGATCAAGTTATATATGTGTGCAGGCACACTTGGGAGGGCAAACACTCCGTTGTAGCCTTGTGAGTAGTAATACCGATATATCTTTCACCGTTAATGATTATTGTTATTGACGTTATGATCTTCGTCGTAAGAATTATGTTGACATATATGTTATGTATGCTATGTAAGAAATATTGTGAAATTATGGAAACATCAAAGGTGTAGGCTATATGAAGAACATTGTGAAATTATGGTATAAGCTATATGAAGAACATTGTGAAATTATGGAAACATCAAAAAGTATTTGTGAACTATGAATTTATGTGGCTAAGAACCATTTGTGAACTATGAATTTATGTGGCTAGGAGCCATTTGTGAACTATGAATTTATGTGGCTAGGAGCCATTTGTGAACTATGAACTTATGTGGCCATGAGCCATTTGTGAACTATGAATCTATGTGGCCAGGAGCCATTTGTGAGCTACGAATCTATGTGGCCAAGGGCCATTTGTGAAATTATGAAGCTATGAGGCCAAGGGCCAAAATTGTGAACTTGTGAATCCAAAGGGCCAAAGGCCGATGTAATGAGTTGTGAATCTATGAAACCTAAAGGCTATGTGAAACCGATAAAGTCATCTGTAATGTAATGAAAATGTGCTATTTTGTCAACTCATGGGAATGTTGTAACGGTTACTAATAGGACTTTTTTAATTACAAGGCAAGGCAACTATGTTAACATATAAGAATGATTAAACGATGGTGTATACTATTGATTAACAGAGTACGTGAATTAAGTCGTTTACCCAAAAGAATTTCTGTTCATTCTTAAAGAATAGATTCTGAGTAAATATAAGAGTAGCTATATGTATCCATATGAATTTGAAGTTATTTTGCTATGTTGCTTATGAATTGGAAGTTATCCAGAATCTACGATATAAGTGCAAAGTTTAGCATCATTGTGTGACCCTCATGAGAATGTGAATTAGTCTCTCATTGTTAAGCGTACGATAATGACATGAAACAACAAGAAATGCTCTAGTATGATATGTATCATTTGAATTAATGAATGATGTTCAAGTATGTTTCAGGCATGTTTCCAGTATGTTACAAGTTCAAGTATGTTCAGGTATGTTTCAAGTATATGTTACAAGTTTATGTATGTTACAAGTTTAAGTCTATTACAAGTTCACGTATGTTACAAGTTCAAGGATGTTATAAGTTCTTTGTATCTAAGGCTTAATGCCAATCTTTCAAGGGCTTCATGCCAACTTTTCAAGGGCTTTATGCCATATGTTTCAAGGGCCTTGGTGCCATATGTTACAAGGGCTTTATGCCACATGTTTCAAGGGCCTTAGTGCCATATGTTACAAGGGCTTTATGCCACATGTTTCAAGGGCCTTAGTGCCATATGTTACAAGGGCTTTATGCCATATGTTTCAAGGGCCTTAGTGCCATATGTTACAAGGGCTTTACGCCACAAGTTTCAAGGGCTTATAACCACCATGTTTCAAGGGCCTCATGCCACCATGTTTCAAGGGCTTATAGCCACCATGTTTATGTTGCAAGATTGAACCTAAGGCTGTTATGTACTTAGCACAGAATGAGACTATTGCATTGACATGTATTATGTTTCACGTTAAGCATCATTTTATTTATGTATTACTATTCTTGAGCGGCTCACTCTTTATTATATGCATTTACAGGTAACCAACCAAGTGGTCAGTCCTAAGCCATGACGCTTGTCCTCTTGGGTCAACCTTTCCATGTCCAAGCCTAAGAGAAGCTGCTCTTATTTTCATGAAGTTTTGACAAACTTTGGTTTTACACCCTAGTTGTTGGCTTAAGGTTAACATGTGTGCAACACTTCATTGTCTAATGTTTTTGATACATGCCCAATTACCGGGTTGGGTCTGTATATATGTTTGTATATAACCAATGTTCAGGTGTATGTTTTAAATTTTATTTGTCTCTTAAGAGTTTATGATCCTGGCATGATAGTGGTAGCTCAAAGGAGTTTGTTTCTATTGTCAAATTTTAATATTTAATGCTTTAGGGCCCCATATGATATATATAACAGGTTAAGTATCTGTCTTCGAATAGGTCATGCCCAAATCTTTTAGGGGCGGGATTGGGGCATGACAGCAGCATCCCAGTCCGGACTCTCCACACCAAAGGACAAAGGATTAGAACATGCTTGATTGTTTCCTACTGAGATCTGCAAAAGATGCACAAGGTAGAGGCAGATCTATCCAAAACACTAATCCACTACAAGAATACAGAAGTTTTGATCTTGCGCTTCCTTGCAAGCTAACCAAAGAATTGCACTCTGGAAGGAAGATACTTGATCCACACCGGTCGACTAGATTTATCAGTACCTCCAAAGACACTGTTGGTATGGTTGTAAAGATTAGATACAAGAGTTTTCCCTAGCTTGGCTACTCTGCAGACTACACTATCTTGGGTCTCTAAATGCAAGAAAGGGGCTGAAGATAAGATGCCATTGAGTCTAAGAAGCTCATTCTTTTCCCAATCAAAAAAAGGCCTCCTAAAGGTGAACAACCAGTTCTTAGAGAGGTCAGATATTTCCCCAAAGTCCTTAAGCAAACATTCCTTATTTAAAGACAAATTGAATAGCCAAGGGAACTCATCTTTTAGGCAAAGAGTTCCACACCAAGAATCATACCAGAACCTTATTCGACAATCATTTCCCACCTTTAACTGGAGGTTAGTAACATAGTATAGTAAAAGAGATTGATTTTGCTTAACTGCTGCCACTATGCCATTCCAAATGTTAGAGGATATAAAGCTTAAACTGAGGTTTGGAAACCATTTCCTCTAAGGAAATGATATTTACTGCATATAACCCTTTTCCATAATGAGTCTAGTTCAGAAGCAAATCTCCACCACCACTTTAGGAGTAGGCACACATTCACATCTTTAATTCTTCTTATGCCCAAGCCACCCCGCTTTATGCTCTTAGTTACCTCTAACCATTTCACCAGATGGATTTTTCGCTTTAGATCTGTGCCTCCCCATAAGAATGAGGCCTGAATTTTATCTATCTCCTTAGCAATTCCTTCAGGCAGCCTGAATAAAAGCAAGTCGTACACAGGTAAACTTGACAACACTGCTTTCACCAAGGTTAATCTACCTGCAAAGGAAAGCATCCTCCTTTTCCAACCAGCTAGTCTCAGTTTAAACTTATCAACAACTGGTTTCCAAGTTTTCTTTCTCCTAGGATTAGCACCCAAAGGCAATCCTAGATACTTGATTGGAAGTTTTTGAGTCCTGCAGTTCAAGAGTGAAGCAAACTCAGCAAGGACAGAATCAGAGATACCAATCCCATAAACCACACTTTTATGGTAGTTGATTTTAAGACCTGATGCCACTTTAAAGCACTTGAGGATTCTTTTCAAGTTAAGCACTTCTGATAGCTCAGCTTCACAGAACAGAAGGGAATCATCTGCAAATTGTAGGTGAGATAGCTGCACATTATTGGTCCCAACAGATACCCCTTTGAGCAATCTCAGCTCCATAGCTCTCTTTAATTCCTCAACGACCAAATCGAACAAGAATGGTGATAAGGGATCACCTTGTCTGAGCCTTTTCTGGGGGCTAAACTTCTTGGTTGGAGAGCCATTGACAAGTATTGAAATTCTAGCAGTAGAGACACATTCCTGAATCCATGAGATCCATTTTTTGCCAAATCCAAAATTTGTTAACATTGAAAAAAGGAAATTCCAGTTGATGGAATCAAATGCCTTCTCAAAGTCTAATTTGGCGACCACGGCTTCTTGTATTTGACCTAGCCATCCACAATTTCATTTGCAATCAAGACTCCATCAAGAATGTTTCTACCTCTCAGAAAAGCAGATTGTGAATCACCAATTATCAAAGGCATGACTTGCTTAAGTCTATTTGTTAGGACATTAGAAAGTACTTTGTAGATAGAGCCAATCAGACTTATAAGAATGTATCCATTGAGAGTTACAACTTTCTCCTTCTTTGGGATGAGAGTAATGAATGAACTATTCAATCCTGGGGTCAATCTGCCACTATCATGGAACTCTTTCATAAATTTGAGGACTTTATCTTTGAGCACCTTCCAAAATTTTTGAAAAAACATCAGATTGAATCCATCTGGTCCTGGGGCTTTGTTCCCATTACAATCACTTACTGCTGCCCAGATTTCTTTTTAAGAAAAATCTTCTTCAAGTATATGAAAGTAGGTACTAAGCCTAACACTCTTGAAGTCCCCTATTAAGATTGGTCTCTACCTCCAATCATCTTTGAAAAGGTTTGAAAAATGGTGCCACACCTCATTCTTGACATAATCTGGTTCCTCAAAAATCACATCCCCTACTGTGATGGAGTTGATAGTGTTTTTGGTTTGTCTACTACTGGCCATGACATGAAAAAATCTGGTGTTCCTATCTCCTTTTAGATTCCAATCCATCCTAGATTTTTGAAGACATTCCCATTCCAACTTCCTGTTCAATGTCCACATTTCATTTCTTTTCTCTCTTTGTAGCATCAACTCACCCTCATCTAGAGGCCTTGTTTCAGCTTTCAGATCAAGGTCATGGAGAGTAGATTCAGAGTCTTTTAATTTGTTAGCAACATTACCATAAATCTCTTCGTTCCATTTTTTTAAGGCCAACTTCAGAGACTGCAATTTCTTCTTTAGAATGAATCCAACAGACCCACTTAGCTATAGTTCTCTCCAATTGCTTTTCACCATAGAAGCCAAATTTGGGTGCAAGAGCCATGCATTCAGAAATTTGAATGGTTTAGGCCCCCAATCCCTTCCATCCTCCATGAGTAGAAGTGGGCAGTGGTCAGATACAAATCTGGGGAGACCCTAAATTTTGAGTTTATATCTCACCAACCACTCAGGGCTAATAAGAAACCTATCTATTCTACTCCACTAATTCCCCTCAAGAGCATTGTACCAAGTGAATTTTCTGCCTAGCATTTGAAATCTACCACCTCACAATTATCAATGAAATCATTAAACTCTTGCATGCCTCTATCCCTTCATGATACTCTTATTTCTTCTCCTACATTTCTAATTTCATTGAAATCTTCGCCAAGGCACCATGGTTTTGTGGAGGATGTTTCAGTTATGAGGTCACCTATAATTCCCTTCTCCTTTTTACATCATTTGGAGCATAGGTGTTGACAATTACACAGTCAAAAGAATTGTGAATCTTACCTGATAATAGAATAAAGTTTCTGCAGCTACAACCATCTGAGAGTTGGAAGACTTTAGGATCCTAGATGCAGATTAATCCACCAGCCAGATCTGCAGCATCTACAGTCATGAACTCCATTTTATCTCTAGGCCAAATACTTTTTACTAACAAGTTTGTAATGCTTGATTGTTTTGTTTTTTGAAATAGAGCCATATCTATTGACCTATCAAACAAAATCTTTCCGATTTTCCTTCACTTTTAAGGCCTTCCTATACTTATAATATTCCAGCTTAGAGTTTTCATTTGAAACAAATATGCCCCAGGTTGCACCCATTGGGAAGCTGGTTATTCTACAATACCAGTCCGTCCAACCAGTCTCTCATTATCCTGCTCTTCCATGTGTGTGAATTTCTTGATGACCTCAGATTCCTGCCCCTTGTAATCAAACCCCAAACTATTCCCTACCTAAAATGTTGCAAGAGCCTCTTGAAGAATATCCTTTGCAGAAGAGGTCTGAATTGATTCTGGAATATGGTTGGATGAAGAGGGAACAACTGATGATCTAGATCTTGTTCCTCTGGTGATGCCTTTGCTTGATCCTGCCCCTTTGTGCCCTATTCTTCGAGCAAATCCAGAGAATCTAACCATAAGCAAAGAGTGCTTAATCCTATCACTTTTGGTACCTTTCCTTTTACTTTCTTAATATAGTTGCTGATGGAACTTGAAATGGATGGGTTGATTGTGTCATTGGCTTAAGACTATGAACTCACCCCTAATGCTCCACACATTGGCTTCACTACTGGAATATTTAATCCAACATTAGAAGGCCCAATGGGCTGCAGTTCCGAATGGCTAACTCAGTGGGCTACAGCCCAGTTTGATCATGACATAAAGCTACCTCTATACAAATGCCAGGTCTTTCCTTTAGAGGCTCACTAAGACTCTTAATAAAGCCTGGGGTGAGAGCTTGTCCATCTACTGAAGAGACTAATCCTTTTTTAGGACCATGATTGCACTCTATACTTTGTTGCAGGTTGTCTACAACTAGCTGCTCTTCTACTCCTTTTTGAGGAAAATGATTACACCTCTGGTGTAGGCTTACCACTGGCAATAATGATTCAGCCACACATGTGCCCTCCTCATTTGAATTTCCCGCGCAATCTATAATCTCTACCATTGCTGATGCATTGCTCCACTGCCATCTGCAGCCAGCTCGTCCCTAGCCTTCATCCTAGATGTCATAACCTCATTGGCCATATCAAACGCTCCTACCATTTCATCTACTTTGTCACCATCTTCTTCATCTGAGTTGTTGTTTACACCATTAACTTTGGAACAAACAACTTCAACTAGCTCCTTAGAAGTTGTTTCTTTACAGCTGATACTATCATCCTCTGCACTCTGCTCTTCAAACACTCTTATGGGATAAACTCTTCCTTTGCACTCCAGGTTGATGCTTGTATTTATCGGATCCATAACATGTGTAACTATTTTGAATCTGCCACATCAAAATGATTTTGGTGTACAAATATCACCATCTAAGAATACCATCTCCCCCCATAGTCTTCCTATCTTCCTGAAGGTATTTGAGTTCCATAGATTAGGGGGTACCCCCAAATAGCTGATCCAAACATGTCTCTCTTGCTAAAGGTGCATACCAGGACTCCACACTATGATGTACTCACACCACTCATGAAACCAGTCCACAAACATATACTTTTTACTCATCAAGTCTTCTTTGGAAAGGAATGAGAGAAACACATCTCACCTTCCTCCTTCTCTTACCAGCACATTCTGCTCTCCTCTTTTGATGAGTTCGTTTTTCACTTGCAAAATAGTATGATCTGATCCGAGTCTCATAATCATGCTCTCATAAAGCCAACCATTACCTATCTCTTCTACTCTGATAGTTGTCTTCAAAGTAAATCTGCGTTGATCTCCTTTGATAACTTCTACAAACGATCTTCCATCAGTGCCATGGTTTTAGATGTTGCTATTTGCCATAACAGATGTGTTTCTTGCCATTGTTTGTCTGGTTGTTGGGGGTTTCAACCGCTGCCTTGCCTCTGTGTGTTTATCATACGCTGTAATTTTGATTAATGATTTGTCATCTACCCACAAGCCATTTGCTCTTTGTTCTGCAACATTAGCTGCAATAGAGCAGTCATAACGTACGAACCTAAATCGTGAGTTTGTGGCTTTCCTTCTCTTTTGTGGTATGAAGACGTCCTTGACCACGTCAAACTTGGTAAACAGATCATCTGATTCCTTGGTGCCATGGATTGAGCAAGTTGTCCATGAAGAGTGTAAACAAGCTTGCTCTTGACCTTGAGACTATGAGTTATGATTTACTTGCCTTTCTCTTTACTTCACCACTGGGATCCATCCACCAAGGCTTCCTTTGCTAACCATTATCGAGTCTAACAATTTGGGTGGCTTTCGAAAAATTGAAAATAGAGAATATATACATATATACACCTTCTTAAGGGTGCAACGACAGGAACTCACTCTAAATATATACACCTTTTTGGCATTACACATGTAATAATTGCTAAGTACAAAAATAGAATATAATACATTTACAGTTATTAGTTGAGATACGCGTAAACTGGTTCGAGCACTCGGTTATCCAAAAAAAAAAAAAATTGTTACTTTGGTCCTTAAAATTTTTAGGTTGGGTCAATTTGGTTCAATTTCAAGTGGATTGTCTCATAAGTTAACGGAAGGATACTAAAATGCACATGTGGTCCCTAAAGTATGTGTTCTATGTCATTTTGGTTCTTAAAATTTTTAATTTTGTCAATTTGGTCCCGCAAACATTAATGCAACAAAAGATGAAACCTAACCTTATAATATTGAGAAACAAAATTGACAAAATTAAAAATTTAAGAACTAAAATGAAATTTTTACTTTGGGGGGTCATTGTTGAAATTTATAAGTATTTCGTTTATGATTTAAATGGCCATTTGGAATTGAACCAATTTGACCCAATTAGAAAATTACATGGACGAAATTGATAAAATTGAAATTTGAAGGATTAAAATGACATATAACGCATACTTTAGCAGCCATAGGTGTATTTTATTCTATAAAAATATATTCAAAATATTTAAATCTTGACGAAAATAACTTGTCATATAACAATATTAGCCGCAACTATAAAATGGAAACAAAAAATCTTATACTTAAAAAAAATATAATGAGACCCACCACAATAATGAGCTCCACTACAAAAATATGCTCATAGATTGCCTAATAATCTCTATGTAAAACACTCAAACAAAATAACTAACAATCTTTCTTATGCATACAGTATAATAGTCAATTAAATGAATGAGATAGTATTAGGGCTGCAAATGAATAGAACTGTTCGTGAACAAATTTGAATTCGGCTTGATAAAAGCTCATTCGAACTCGGTTCACAAAAAAAAAAAAAATTGCGTTCGAGTTTGAGCTCGAACTTGTTAAAATTTTAAAAAATAAGCCCAAAATATACTAAAACTCAGCTCGTTTAACATTTATTATTTATATATTAAATAATGTAAAAATATGTATACAAAATAAGATAATTATGTTATTTATATATTTAAAAAATGTAAATATAATTAATAGCTAACTATAGATAATACATTTATATAATAGTGGTGGTACATATTATTATCTTGGTAAAATATTGAATTTTTTTGGTATGTTTATATATATTGTATATATAATTGTATAATCAAAATTTCATATAGCGATCCCGGTTTCTAACTCGACCTTTATGGCGTTTCGGACTCGGGTCTTGTAGTGTAATGTTGTTGTTTACTTCTTTCCCTCTTATTGCCCCTTGAATTTAAGTTTCGAAATGCCTTGGGTGAGTTTAGAACATGTTAGTTGGTAGATGGTTTAGACTGTTGTTGCCCAAAATTTTGGTCTTCTGCTCGAGCGGGCCTTATTGCGCTCGAACGGGGTTTACAATCTTTTAGTACTTTGTGCGTCTGCAAGAAATACTGCAGAAGTGTTTTTCACGCTTGAGCAGGGTTTCCAACGCTCAAGCGGGTGTGCGCTCTAGCGGTCCCTCAAGCCCTCGAGCGTCTGTCTGAAGTTTGTAAAAATACTGGAAGTGTGTATTCTACGCTCGAGCGGGCTTCATTGCGCTTGAGCGGGTATTGCTTTGTTGTTGTGCCTTGGCGCTTGAGTGGACCTTCTTGCGCTCGAGCGTGTATAAATTTTGTGTCTGATGCTCGAGCGTCACACTCTCCACTCGAGCGGACTGTACGTATATCATATCACGTAAATGACTTTTTAAATCACTTTTTCTGTCCTTTCTCTCTCTAAAACTTTCCAAAACCCTAAGTTGAGAGCTTCTCACGCTAAAATACCCTTTCTCTCTCTCTCTTTCTCTCTATCTCTCTACATTTTGACCTAGATCTAGTGGTCTCTTCACCCTCCTTCTTCATTAAAGAGTTAGAGCTTCTCAAGATCTCCACTTTTATCTGAGTGGAAGTTGATTTCGGCATCTTTGGAGTACATCTCTTGCTTGGCTCATCTTTTCTTCTTGAGGTAGGGATATTTTACTATACTTTATGAGTTTTAACATAACTATTGGTCATTTTGTATAAATGGTGGGATTTGGGATTTTTGGGTGAAGTTAGGGTTTGAAATTGAAATTATAAAAGGGGGTTTCCTACTTTTGGGGTTCCAAGTGTATGTGTGGTCTCGAAAATGAGGTTATCGTGTATGATTGATGAAAATTGGCCTTGGGAGCAATATTTGAGAAAGAGGGAAAAATGCCCTAATTGGGATTTGATGAACCAATTGCATAAATGACGAAATTATTATGGAAATATGGAATTCAGTTGAGAATCATGAAATTGGAGGGGATTATGATGAAATAGTGTAGTTTGGTGGATAAATCACTCACTTATGGAAAATGTAATACTTTATTTGTTTGATAAATTTTTTATCTGTCTAGATATAACTGTTTTGGGCTATCGGTGAACGATAGTCATGATTGTTGTAGAACTGTAGGATGATTAGGTAAATTGAAACTAATCAACTGAGTTATGTCATTGAATATGACGGTTGGATTAACACATTGAATATGTGATGCGAATGATGATTGTATATGATAACGTGTTTAAATACATTGCATATGTATGTGTTTGAGAGAAGAAAGGGGATGTACTCCATTGTGTGGGAGGAGATAGGGGATGTACTCCACTATTTGGGAGGAGAAAGAGGATGGACTCCAGTGATAATTAAGTTGGCCAGAGTGTCCAGGGTGAAAGTCTCGAAACCTTTTATACATCTGAATGATGTTGATGATTGAAATGTTGATAATATGAATTGTAGCCTCATTTTGATTGTATATGATAACGTGTTTAAATACATTGCATATGTATGTGTTTGAGAGAAGAAAGGGGATGTACACCATTGTGTGGGAGGAGATAGGGGATGTATTCCACTATTTGGGAGGAGAAAGAGGATGGACTCCAGTGATAATTAAGTTAGCCAGAGTGTCCAGGGTGAAAGTCTCGAAACCTTTTATACATCTGAATGATGTTGATGATTGAAGTGTTGATAATATGAGTTGTAGCCTCATTTTGAATTGTTGATGAATTGAAGTGTCGTCTACATGAGTTATAGTCTCATTTTGAATTGTTAATAATTGAAACGTTGATGATATGAGTTGTAGTCTCATTTTGAATTATTTGAGTGAATAATGACCCACATTTATAAATTAACTTGGGTAGACGAATAGAGATGAATTTGAAATATGGATGTTTTTGTCGGTAGTTTTGGTAAAGGGTGTAAATTGGCTTATAAGTGTTAACCATTTATTGAATGCTAATGTTTTAGTTATTTCTCATATTTGGCTTAGCATATCTCTACTGAGCTTTGGCTCACCCTACTTAGGACACCATTTTTCAGAAATCTTGGTGATATGCCACCTCCAAGGTCTTAGATTGGGAGTTGTTGGAGTTGAAGACTCCGTTTTGTTGCTTATGTTTTGTGTTTAATGTAAATCTAAGCCGAGGGCTTTTCATGTATAGAGTTAGAACTATTCTTTCATTGTCACCAATTAATAACTTGGAAAGATGTCAGCCTATAGAGCACTCATTCTGTTGTAAACATTTAGAATTACATGAAATACCTTTTGAAATATTAACTCTGATGAATGGAAATGTAACTTATCTATCATGTTTATAGATCTATCGAATGATCGATTTATGTATTATTTGAGGGCGTTATAACTTGGTATTAGAGCATATCGGGTTTGAATACTTTGGGTACGTGGGAAGTGGTTAGTACCACAATGGATTTGTCTCTCTTGTTAGAGACTATGTATGATGTTATGTGCTTATGTGACAACATGTTTATATGACTATATGGGTATGGAATTTTGTTTCTAGGATATTGATCGGGTCTATGGGTTTCTGGGAGTCCTGTTGGAAAGGCACTTGATCAATGTCATTTCTAACTGGAACTCTAACAACGCCACGGGATAGTCATTATCCGGAAATGAAATTCGTATGTGCTTATGTGGAGTGAATTATAGTTGTCCATCGTATTAGGACGTGAGTGAAATAGCTTCAGCACATTTGTGAATGTGCTAATCCTTTTGTTACCTTTATTAGGATGTCTGGACGAGGATATGGTGGTAGGCGTGGTACACCTAGGAGGCAGAGATGCCTATACTGGATAATTCAGCACGGGAGGAGGGAGTTGGTCAGGCCAATGTGGCCGGACCAATAGGTCAGCAGGCCATGGGCGCCTTAGTCGCGAGATGATAGGAGCATTGAGGAATCCATGGACATTTTAGAAATTTGAGAATAAAGTCGAGCCTATGTGGTGAGCGAGCCGTCCTTTCTGAGGAGGGAGTTTTTTCGGTTGAATCCGGACGAGTTTTTGGGTGATCCAAAGGAGCCACTGAAGGCTGATGAGTGGCTAGAACAGATGATGAAGACGTTTGAGATGCTTGGCATCGAAGACGGAGGTTTATGAGTGTAACATGTCCGCGAGGGACCTCAATGCTACAGTTCGGACTCAATTTGTCACGGTTCTTAATCTGAACCAAAGAGTCCAAATCCGGCAAATCGTTTTGAGAAAAAACAGATTTTTGTAAAGAACTGTCAAACATGGACTGCTTTGCTAGATACAGAGTCGCCACCTAAATATTTTTTATGGGGGAATTTAGGAAACCCTGACTCGGTGCCAAAGGCCACGTGTCCGTCATCACTGAAGTTGCCTCGGCTCGGGAGCTTGGGTATGATTGGGGAAGGTCAGCTATGAGCACCCCCTCTCGCCCGATCCGAAGATCGGCCTCTACTAACCATGATATCTTGTTTTGAAAACGTTATGTGTTATTGTTTCGGTTATTAGCCTAGAATTACTATGTTATGCGCACAGCAAACACGTATAGACCAAATCGCCCAAATTGGAACAAAACATTTCATGTCCATTTTTTTGGAAAACGCTTTGGAATTTGCTACTCGCATGTAGGCTAAAAACACGGATTTCAACGAGTTGCTCCAACTCAAACAATCCAACCTTCACCCACAGGCATTCAGGCAGTTTATAAGACATAAGCATTTAGCCACATGGTAAGCATGTTGTCATGTTAACATTCACACTCATGCGAGATGCTAAAGCATAAAATACTTACAAAGTACTCCATGCCAAAACAAGAACATATTAGTGATCATGCGTGACCCTAGTTCATGTTAAGTGGCTAATGCATCGCATACAAAATGTCACTAGAGTAGGCTCGGCTAATCTAGGAATGGCATGTGAAATGCTGCAACTAACAAGTACTCAACTTGGAATTGAAATTCAAGGGCAGTTAGCATGATGTACCGAGCCCGGTGCATGCAATACTGATGAATGAATGCAAACATCCGAAGCATAAGTATGCTATTTAAAATATGTCCTAAATCTAACCATTGTAAGCGGTTAAATAAAAGGGAAGAAAGGCGTGAGGTTGGAAGACATACACACACTTATTACAAATTTGCCCTCACGGAAGGACCAAAAGAATATCTGATTAACTAACTCGCAAGCTAACCAATATTATAAACCACCTAATTAATTAACACATTAATTAATCTAATTAAGTAGTAAACAGTCTCGGGATGAAGACCCAATGCAGTGCGCGCTCGGTTTTGCTCGGAAATCCGCCACCATGCTCAAGTTGCCTCTGTTTTCCCCACTCTGTTTCTCTAATGATTGCCAAAGTCCCAGGATATGCTCTCTGCACACTGTGGAACACCACCGGCTGAGGGAATTGGTCACCGGCCATAGAGAATGGTCACCGGCCACAAATTGAGTTATCGGCCACTGATGGATGGCAAATCGGCATTGAAGATAGGCGACCCAAATCTTCTGCAAAAGCTGGTTTGATGGCGAGAGGCGAGAACTTGGCATGGCAATGCATTTCAAGAAATGTATGCACTAATCACACCCCTTATCATATTTATGACTCAAAGGGACATGATCGTCGATTCTCGAACCACCAATCGCTCATTTCTATGCATGATGGCCCAAAGAATCAAGTGTGCATTTTGATATGGAATGCAATGCACATAATCAAACAAATTGAACTCAACCTCTATCACAAGCAATTCAAGAGGTAAAGCATGTATGCCAATGAGATGCAATCCTAAGCATGCTGACTAGTATGCAACATGGACAATGCTAAGAAGCATACAAGACATACAATAATCATGCAAGGCATGTAACAAGCATTTTAATGACAAGCATGCAAGATGTAATCTAAACATACAAGTATGCAAGGCATGCAACATCGCATCAATGGGACCAAGCATGCAACAACACACAAGGCAAGCATGCAACACATGCAAGAATGGACTTAGACTAACATGGATAGCTCGCAAGCATGCCAAAATCAGTGGCCAATGCTATGGAAATGAAGGCTAACATGCACACAAACATGCATGCAAATGGGCCAACACTTAAGCATAAAGAGACAACTCTCAAGCATACTCAAGAGGATGCAAACATGGACAATTAGCATGCATGAAAAGCTTTGAATATGCATAAAATAGAGGTGCCAAACCTACTAATCAACACAAGCAAAGCATGCAATTATGGTCCAAAATTCAAGGCAAACCAAGGAGGCGTAAACCAAAATTTGGGTCAACCAAACCACACAAGGCTAAGAGGACTTAAAATAGGTCCAATGCAGACCTAAACAAGGCTAGGGGTGTACCTAGATGACATCTAAGTGGTCTAAATATGCAAGCATACAAAGAAGCACATTCATGGAGCATAAGGCAACAACCTTTAAACACATTGAAGGGGCATCAAATGCAAGCATATAGGCACATTATGAGGTCTGAAATGACATGCCAAGTGGTTCCAAACCACTGAAACAATGCAAGGATGGCATGCTAGAGGGGCCAATGCTTAAGGCATACAAGAGGGATTACATGGTGGCTATACAAAGCAAAGCATGGATGACCCAAACAACCAAAAACAGTCCTCAAGCACACTAAAACATGCATATAAGCTTCACAAAGCTTGGCCAAAATACATGAGCATGATAGTCTAAATGCTATGCATGTATTGAGGCAAATCATGGCATTACAAGGCATGTGTGCTAAGCAAGAAAGGTGTGTCCAAACCAACTAAAACCAAAGGCATATTATGACATAATAAGCATGAAAATCAGCTAAGGCATGGCCAACACACAGTTAGACTAGATGCTCCCTCAAGAGGCAAAAAAAGGGCCCTTTTCAAGGACAACAAGGAGAGTGGGTGGCCCTCTCCTTCCTAGGACCTCAAGGCACCATCCTCATCACTGAAATCCCTCAAGATTTTGGTGGTGAGGAGGCCCAAACACAATGGTCCCGGAGCTCAACCAAAATGGCACGAAATGAAGCCTTTCAAGGCTTAAGAGGGCTCAAACAACCCCAAAGATTAAAGCAACCTTAACCAACTATTTAGAGCACTAAAAAATAGAACTTTTATATGTTATACACAAAGCTCAAAAATAGATGCAAGGTAGGCAAAAATGGGGAATAAAGGGACAAGTTTCTTACCCTTGTAGACCCTCTTCACCAATGGTGGACCAGCTGGTTCTTCAAGCTCAAACCAGCTCCAAAACTCCAAAAACAACCCTCAAGGGCCTCAGCTCCAAGAAAAGGTGTGATGGTGGGTGTTTGTGTGCAAAACTAAGGCAAAAACACTCACAAAACAAAGAGAGATATAGAGATGGAGGACATATGAACCCTAACCCTAAAACTCAAAACCCTCAAAAAATTCTGTCTAAATTGTCTAACCTCAGAAAGAGGGAGAGAAGACCCCCTCTTATAGACAACTTAGTCTTGTAAAGCTTCCAAAGGAAGCTAACAAGAGGGCAATCTCTCCATACACGTGTATGGAGGGAGTGAAAGTGCATGTCAGCTGCAGAAAACTATCTGCAAAAGCAGATGCACATTAGCTGGCCGGCCAAACATGCAATTGACCAAAAAAAGATAGCCGACCGGCCATCTATAGTGCTGGCCGGCCAAACATTTGGCCGATGGCAACAAAACATAGCCGGTGGCCTCAAGCCAAGGTCGGTGATGGGTGGGGATGGTCTACAAGCCCTACCTTGCCCCTCAAAGGCAAAACACAAGTGTTTGGTGCAAAACCAGACACAAAACAGTCGAGTCGAGAGGTCCTGAGGCGGCGCCACTGACCTCCGAACTCAAGCGAACACAAACATGGATGATCGCCGAGTGTTCAAGCGGTGATGTCCAAGTCTTGAGACGGTCAAAAATGGGGTCTACAATGAGTGACCTTGGCATCTTTCTAGTTGAAGGAAGGCGTGGGTCGATGGTGGAAGTTTGTGTGGGGGCACATTGAAGGGACTTGGGAGGCTTTGTTGGCGCCTTTTAGGAGAAGTTTTGCCTCCTTTGTTAGGGAGAAGTTGAGGACGATTCTGTCGGCTCAAGCATTTGAATACACGATGGCGAGTTTGAGGTCACCTTTACCCTTATTGAGGTTTGCACGAGTTGGTGGTGACCAAAAGCGTGGGTGCTTGGAGTTTGAGAAGAAATTGAGGACGGACTTATGTTTTGAGTGGCGAGTCCATGATTAGGGAGTATGGGCACAGTGCGAGCGGCTGACCCATCTTGAGACCATTATACATCTTGAGGAGGAGAGAATGAGGGGCTCGGAGAGTCGGGAAGGTCGGGGGTGAAGAGGCGAGGGTTCTAACCCTTAGCAGTCCTAGGGAGCACATTCTAGATCTACTTTTCCAGTACTGAGTTCAAGTTCTAGGAGAGGCGGTCAGGAAGACATCACTTGTTTCAAATGTGGTTAGCTGGGCCACAAGTCTCGGCTTGCCCTTGAGAGGAAGGAGGCGGTAGCTTCTTCTTTGGCTCGTTCTCGAGCGAGTCGAGCGAAGGCTAGCCGCTCACTTGTTATTAGTGTGGGAGGCGGGGCACTGAAGAGGTTTTGCCTGATTAGGTGGCACATCTAGTCTTGTCTGGTTCAAAGCGGAACCTGAGTCATCGGCGATTCGAGCCTCGAGGGCTAATCAAGAGCCTCTTTGGCTCGATTTGGGCAAGCGATCTTATGCTTGAGAGGCGGCGGTAGATTAGAGGCCTATAGAATGCGTGTATCTTTATTCTGGCTTGATCATGTACCTGCTCCATCAGTGATGAGAGGTACCTTTTTGTTTTGCAACTCGGTTGCTAATGTGTTAATCTGAGTGCATCACTTTTTATATCTTCTGCATTTGTATCTGTTTTGGGATTGGAGTTGGTGCAGTTAGGATCTTCTATTTGTGTGGTATCACCCATTGGGGGCGAGATGGTTTTGAAACAGGGGTATCGGGGATGTGATATAGAGGTCGCCAATTGTTGGCTTCCTTTCTGTTTTGTAGTGATGGATATATCTGGGTTTGATGTGATTTTGGGTATGGACTGGCTATCGTCATACGGGGCTGTTATAGACTACTACCATCGAGGGTTCTTGTATGTGCCTTGAATGGAGATTGTTTTCATTTCTTGGGGTCGGGTTGGTAAGGTTTTACCACGGTGTCACGATCATAAGGCGAAGTGAGCTTAGTAGTGAGTGTGATGAGACAGACGAGTTGCCTAGAGTGGTTTGTGTAGTCTTGAGGCGTCTTTCTGAGGATCTTGTTAGTTTACCACCCCATCGAGAGATCGAGTTCTTTATAGACCTAGTGCAATGCGACATCGATTTCCATGGCACCGTATCGTTTTGCCCCAGTCGAGTTGAGTGAGTTGAAGGTTCAGCTCCAGGAGTTGCTAGATAAGGGCTTTATTTGCCCTAGTACTTCACCGTGGGGAGCGTCGACACTCTTTGCTAAAAAGAAAGACGGGGCTTTAAGACTTTGTATTGATTACCGAAAGTTGAATCGGGCTACGGTTAAGAATAAGTACCCTATGCCTCGTATAGATGATCTGTTGGATCAGTTGAAAGGATCCTGTTGTTTCTCTAAGATAGACTTGAGATCGGGTTATCATCAGTTGAGGGTTAGGGAGGAGGATATCCCAAAGACGGCATTAAAATGCGGTATAGTATGGCCATTATGAGTTCGGGTGATGCCTTTTGGGCTCACCAATGCACCTGTGTTCATGGACTTAATGAACGAATTTTTAGGGAGTTCTTAGATCGCCGTAGTCGTCTTTGTGGGCGACATTTTGATTATTCACCCTCGAGGAGGAGCACGGGGAACACTTGCAGTGGTCTTTGGAAATTCTTAGAGCCCACCCTGTATGCTAAGTTTGGGAAGTGTGAGTTCGCTCGAGAGGTTAAGTTCTTAGGCCATGTGGTATCTGGAGAAGGGGTGGTGTGGATTCATCCAAAATAGAGGCAGTGCAAGATTGGGCACAGCCTAAGAATGTCTTTGAGATCCGTAGTTTCTTGGGGTTGGCCAGGTATTACCGTCGATTTGTGAAGGATTTCCCCAAGCTAGCTTTGCCTTTGACTAGATTAATGAAAAGGGATCAAATTTGTGTGGAGTGAGACTTGTGAAAAGTCATTCTGAGAGCTTAAGGTTAGACTTACCACCGCTTCAGTCTTGATTATTCTAGAGGGGGGTGTGGGTTATGCAGTGTATTGTGATGCCTCACAATAGGGTTTGGGTTGTGTGTTGATGCAAGAGAGGAAAGTAGTAGTCTATGGCTCACGTCAGTTGAAAACACACGAGAGGAATTACCCCACTCATGACCTAGAGTTAGCAACTGTAATTTTTTCCTTGAAGATTTGGAGGCACTACCTTTATGGTGAGAGATTCGAGGTGTTCTCAGATCATAAGAGTTTGAAGTATCTATTTACATAGAAGGACTTGAATTTGAGATAAAGAAGGTGGATGGAGTTCATAGAGGATTATGACTTCGAGTTGCATTATCATCCGGGGAAGGTCAATGTTGTGGCCGATGCCCTAAGTAGGAAATCCGTTAGTGATGTAGCTTTTATTGCTACCTGAAAATGGGAGATGTTGGGGGCTCTTAGCGAGTTTGACTTGCATCTGGGCGAGTTCGTTGAATCTGTAGCCTTGTTTTCTATAGTTGCACAACCTACACTTGTGAACCAAGTGTTAGAAGCGTAAAGGAGTGATTTTGAGGTAGAATCCCGCCGGGAAAAGATCTCCAGTGGAAAAGTTGAGAAGGGTCTGACTATGTATCCCAACTTGAGTGTAAGATACTGAGACCGCTTGTTTGTGTCAGAGTCTTGCTGAGAGGAAGTACTCCAAGAGTTTCACCATTCACGCCTTGCGGTGGATCTAGGAGGCACAAGGATATATCCTGATCTGAGTTGCCAATTTTGGTGGAGGGATATGAAGAAGGATGTGGCGGTGTTTGTGTCAAAGTGCCGTACTTGTCAGCAAGTGAAGGCCAAGCATCAGAGGCCAGCGGGTTTGTTTCAACCCTTGCCTATAGCCGAGTGGAAATAGGAGAATGTCACGATGGACTTCGTTGTAGGTCTTCCGAGGACTCAACGGGGTAGTGATGCCATTTGAGTGGTAGTGGACTGGTTGACTAAGTCGGCGCACTTTATTCCTATGCGCGTAAGAGATTCGATAGATTACCTTGCCGACTTGTATATTCGGGACATAATGAGGTTGTATGGAGTCCCAGTGTCAATTGTCTTAGATAGAGATTCGCGTTTTACTGCTAGGTTGTGGCAGAGTTTGCAGAGTGCCTTGGGCACTAGATTGACTTTTAGTATGGCTTACCATCCTCGGGCTGACGGGCAGTCAGAGCGCACCATTCAGATACTTAAGGATATGCTACGAGGTTATGTCCTTGACTTTAAAGGGTCGTGGGAGAGATACTTACCCTTAGTGGAGTTTGCATACAACAACAGTTTCTAATCAAGTATTGGCATGGCACCGTTTGAGGCCTTGTATGGATGATCGTGTAGATCTCTTGTGTGTTGGGCTGAGGTGGGTGATGCACCTTTGTTGGGCCCGGAGTTGGTGTGAGAAACGACAGAGAAGGTAACACTTATCGGTAGGAGGCTAGTTACAGCCCAGAGTCGCCAAAGGAGTTATGCCGACTGTAGGAGGAGGCCTTTGTCCTTTGAAGTAGGTGATTACGTCTTTCTAAACATATCACCTAGGCGGGGTTTGATGAGGTTTGGGAAGAGTGGGAAGTTGTCCCCTCAGTTTATTGGCCCTTTTGAGATCCTTGAGCGGATTGGGGAGGTTGTATACCGTTTAGCTTTACCGCTGCAGTTGTCAGGAGTGCATGACTTGTTTCATGTTAGTATGCTTCGAAAATATGAGCCAGATCCATCAAATGTATTGGATTGGACCGACTTAGAGGTGGACGAGGATGCATCATACGAGGAGAGACCGGTGAGGGTCTTAGATAGACAAGACCAAGTCTTGCGAGGCAAGATGATTCCCTTGGTCAAGGTTTTGTGGAAACATCACGGAGTTGAGGAAGCAACTTGGGAGCGTGAATTTGAAGTCTGAGAAAAATATCCGAACCTATTTATTGATGTTTGAGGGGATGTAATATTGGTTTTGTTAGTGAACCATAATACATTGTATATGTTTTGGATTATGGAGGTATTGTATTAATTGTTAATGAAAAATATGAACATTGTGCATGTATAAATTGTTAGAACATTGCATATGTTTGGGAATATGGAATATCACATGTATTGTGTTACCTTGGGAGCATTGTATATGCTATGTACACTTCTTGAAAATTTGAACTTTGAATAAACATTGTTAATGTTTTGGAAATTGTAATTCTCGTTCAAGTTGGGGCTCGTGTATTGAGTCGATGAAAATAAATGGCGGAGGATGGGTCATGATGTTGGATTTGTAAGAATAACATGGTTGTGAATGACCAAACATTGATTTTGAATTTAATTTGCAATTTAGACGAAATTCTTTAGGGGAGGAGGTTATAGTGATCCGGTTTCTAACTCGATCTTTATGGTGTTTGGACTCGGGTCTTGTAGTTTAATGTTGTGGTTTACGTCTTTCCCTCTTATTGCCCCTTTAATTTAAGTTTCAGAATGCCTTGGGCGAGTTTAGAACAGGTTGGTTGGTAGATGGTTTAGAATGTTGTTGTCCAGAATTTTGGTCTTCCGCTCGAGCGGGCCTTAATGCGCTCAAGCGGGGTTTGCAATCTTCGATTACTAAATGCGCAAGAAATACTGCGGAAGTGTTTTTCACGCTTGAGCGGGGTTTCCAATGCTCGAGCGGGTGTGCGCTCTAGTAGTCCCTTTGGCGCTCGAGCATATGTCTGAAGTCTGTGAAAATACTAGAAGTGTGTATTCTACGCTCGAGCGGGTTTCATTGCGCTCGAGCGGGTATTGCTTTGTTATTGTGCCTTGGCACTCAAGCGGACCTTCTTGTGCTTGAGCATGTATAAATTTTGTGTCTGACGCTCGAGTGTCACACTCTCTGATTGAGCGGAGTGTACGTATGTCAGATCGCGTAAGTGACTTTTTAAATCACTTTTTTTGTTCTTTCTCTCTCTAAAACTTTCCAAAACCCTAAGTTGAGAGCTTCTCACTCTAAAATACCCTCTCTCTCTCTCTCTCTCTACATTTAGACTTAGATCTAGTGGTCTCTTCACCCTCCTTCCTTCATTAAAGAGTTGGAGCTTCTCAAGATCTCCACTTTCACCCGAGTGGAAGTTGATTTTGGCGTCTTTGGAGTTCTTCTCTTGCTTGGCTCGGCTTTTCTTCTTGAGGTAGGGATATTTTACTCTCCTTTATAAGTTTTAACACAAGTATTGGTCATTTTGTATAAATGGTGGGATTTGGGGTTTTTGGTTGAAGTTAGGGTTTGAAATTGAAATTATAAAAGAGGGGTTTCCTACTTTTGGGGTTCCAAGTATATGTGTGGTCCCTAAAATGAGGTTATTGTGTATGATTGATGAAAATTGGCCTTGGGAGCAATATTTGAGAAAGAGGGAAAAATGCCCTAATTGAGATTTGTTGAACCAATTGCATAAATGACGAAATTATTATGGAAATATGTAATTCAATTGAGAATCATGAAATTGGAGGGGATTGTATAGTGTAGTTTGGTGGATAAATCACTCACCTATGGAAAATGTAATACTTTTATGTTTGATAAATTTGTTTATCTGTCTAGATATAACTGTTTTGGGTTATTGTTGGAGGATAGTCCTGATTGTTGTAGAACTGAATGATGATTAGGTAAATCAAAACTAATCAATTGGGTTATGTCATTGAATGTGACGGTTGGATTAACACGTTGAATATGTGATGTGAATGATCATTGTATATGATAACGTGTTTAAATACATTGCATATGTATATGTTTGGGAGAAGAAATGGTATGTACTCCATTGTGTGGGAGGAGATAGGGGATGTACTCCATTGTTTGGGTGGAGAAAGGGGATGGACTCCAGTGATAATTAAGTTGGCTGGAGTGTCCAGGGTGAAAGTCACGAAACCTTTTATACATCTGAATGAGGTTGATGATTGAAGTGTTAATAATATGAGTTGTAGCCTCATTTTGAATTGTTGATGAATTGAAGTGTCGTCTATATGAGTTGTAGTCTCATTTCAAATTGTTAATAATTGAAACATTGATAATATGAGTTGTAGTCTTATTTTGAATTATTTGAGTGAATAATGACCTATGTTTATAAATTAACTTGGGTAAACGAATAGAGATGAATTTGAAATATGGATGTATTTGTCGGTAGTTTTGGTAAAGGGTGTAAATTGGCTTATAAGTGTTAACCATTTATTGAATGCTAATGTTTTAGTTATTTCTCATATTTGGTTTAGCATATCTCTACTAGCCTTTTGCTCACCCTACTTTGGGACACCATTTTTCAAGTACAGGTGATATGCCGCCTCCAAGGTCTTAGATTGGGAGTTGTTGGAGTTGAAAATTCCGTTTTGTTGCTTGTGTTTTGTGTTTAATGTAAATCCAAGCCGAGGGCCTTTCATGTATAGAGTTAGAGCTCTTCTTTCGTTGTAACCAAGTGATAACTTGGAAAGATGTCAGCCTATAGAGCACTCATTCAGTTGTAAACATTTGGAATTACATGAAATACCCTTTGAAATATTAACTCTAATGAATGGAAATGTAACTTATCTATCATGTTTATAGATCTATCGAATGATTGATTTATGTATTATTTGAGGGCGTTAAATTTCAATTGCAACTTTAGTCTAATACACAAGTATGAATTTATAATTTTTTTTGCTCGTTAAGGCTCCTAAACAGGCTCCAGCTCGAATCAAGCCTAAGCAAACTCGACTCGGGCTTATTCGTTAAATTTTTATTGAGTTTGAGTTTGAGTTTGAGTTCAAACTCGTTAAAATCTTAATAAAGAAACCCAAACATACAAAAATTCAGCTCAACTCGACTCGTTTACACCACTAGACAGTATCAACTTCAACTCTCTATGTTGCTTCTTACATGCAACATAAAAAGTGTGGAAAATATGAGTTAATAATATTAAATTTTAAAATTAAAATAACATATGTGCATTTATGCACCAATAGATTTGATAGAATTTTATGAATTAAAATTCTCTCCATTCCATGGTTGTAATGGAGGATATTCATTATATCATCTAAGGGTTGCAAAATAATTATGAAAATTTATTAATATTTTAAATTTAGAAAGAATATAATTACAAACTCTTAGATATTGTAATGGAGATTTTCCATTACAATTTTGTGATGAAAATGGAGTGGATCACAATTTGAATTTTTTTAATTTACTACATTCAACATAAAAGCACAGCAATTATTACGATAGAGTAAGTCTATACACATGTGGATCCCACACTTTCTCATTCTGTGTTTAGTTTATGTATTCCTAACATTATATAAACATCATATATATGAGTTTATTAAGATTTAAAATTAAATTAACAATGTACATGTATGCATCGATAGATTTGATAGGATTTTATTTCCTTTCCTTTATCTATTTGAAAGCACTCATCCTTGTAATATATATACCTCTCATGTATGATTGTAGAACAATACTAAACAATACAAACTCTTTCTCTTATATAACTTTCTCTTTATCTGTTTCTCCTTCTCATCCACATTGTAACATATACAATGGTGAGAAGTGCTTCCACCATTTAGTTTCTATCTATATTTTTAGTGAAAAAATCATTACATTCTTAAAAAAAAAAAAAAAAAAATTTCTTTCTTCTTCTTTTGTGCATGTGCATGCATTTGTGTGCACACGTGTGTCTAAGGATACAATTTGATGTTTTTCTTGCAGGAGATATTTTACATTGTTATAGTATGTTGTATTCTTTGCATTTGGTTTAGGCATCGAGAAGAGGATGTTAAAGCGATAAGTTTTAATGTGATTGATTATGGTGCAGTTGAAAATAGTGTAACTAATGATACACAAGTAAATCTTCAAAGCATTCTAATTAAAAATATACAATGAAATAAAAATATTTTGGAAAAATTATATGCAAAAAATCCAAAAGTTTGAGTTTTGTGACAAAATAAATCTTAAGTTTTTTATTTTGTCAATTTAAACCATAATCTTTTGATTTGTTTTCAATCTGCACCATTTGCCTATTTTTGTTAATTAAAACTGATGAAATAAATATTCCAGTCATAAAACTCAATGAAAATGATATTTAGACATGATTCATATATCTACATTAACAAATGGTTTACATTGAAAATAAATTTAAAAATTAGGATTTGAATTGATAAAATTAAAAATTTAGAGTTTATTTGGTTGCTAACTCAAACCTTGTTTTATTTATTTATTTTTTTCCACTTTTTCGTGGTAATATTCCCCAATATTTTTTAGTTCTTGCTGATGCAAAGCTGCTTCTAGTTGTTGTTGTTGCTGCTGTAGAGTTATCTTGGCTGTTTCATTGGTGGTGTTTTTCTTTTCTTTTCAAATTTCCAGTTTTCTTTTACTTTCTTGGTTGTTTGATTGGACTCTCTCCAATCTTGGGCTAAATGCTGGTATATGATTGTGCTAGCTCTTTGGTGTCAACCTAGTTGGGATTGTTGAGTTTAGCTATGACGCTTGATACACTCCCTTGCTTTATTGATGTAAGTTCTTCGCTTGTATATAACTTCTTCACCAGTAAAGTTTCATTTTTGTTGATAAAAAAGAAAAAAAAAAAGGGTTATGGGTTGGATTGGGTTGGGTTGGGTGTTCAAGAAAGTGGGTTTGGTGCTGTTTAATTGTGGTGTGCTCAGAAAAGTGGGTTAAGGTGTTTAATATAAAGCATTGGGATGAATTACATAATAATAATAATAATAATAATAATAATAATAATAATAATAATAATAATAATAATAATAATAATAATAATAATAATAAATTTTTTAGGGTGTTCAACATTGGTTGTACAATTGCCCCTCGTAACTAAAGGTGGTTGTTGGCTTGTGGATGTGGTGGCCAAAGGAGGTCACTAGTGGTGATGGTCGGATGTGGTAGCTAGTGGTGGTGATGAATGGTGGGTGGTGGTTAAAGGGGCTGGGAGAAGAAGAAAAGAATGGATTTTTTTATTTTTTGTTTTTTATTTTTACTAAATAAGTGAAACTATTTTTTGTTATTATAAAATTTTTAATAAAATTTATAAATTGTTTATAAGTTTTTTTTTCATGAAAGTAGTTTTTGTTTCGCCTTTCAATTTTACTTTATTTATTGTAATAATAAATGGTAAAATTATTTGGTATAACCGTTGTTTTTTTATATTTAAATAATCTTGTTTAGGCCAACATGGCTTGATAACCTAATGAACTATGCAAATTAAGGGAAGGAAAGATAAAAAGAATTTGACAAAATTGTTTTTTTATATTATAATATATATGCATCAAAAAGGCATTTATGAATATAGCGATCCATGTTTTACCCCGACTTTTGTTGTGTTTCGGACTCGGGTTCTGTGGTTGTATGTTGTTGTCTATATCTTATTTCCATTCTTTAATTCTTTGTATTTGAGTTTTGGGACGTGTTGGGTGAGTTAAGAACAGGTTGGGGGTGAGTTAAGAACAGGTTGGTTGTGAGTTGGTACAAGTGGTTGCCGCCCAGATTTTGGTCTCTTCGCTCAAGTGAGGCTTTTTGCACTCGAGCGAGCCTTGTGTGGTGTGTCTCTTCGCTTGAGCAAGCACTCTTGCGCTCGAGCGTGCGTCTGCGTCTCTGAAAGACCTGAAGGTTGGTATTCTTTGCTCGAGCGAGATTTCTTGCGCTCGAGCGAGTCTTGTGTTATTTGTTCCTTCGCTCGAGCGAGAATTCTTATGCTTTCGGCGTGCTTGGCGTTCAGACACTGAAGTTTTACATTGTTTGCTCAAGCGACGCTTCTTATGCTCGAGCAAGGTTATTTTGTGTCTGGTTGCTCGAGCGACAACTCCTTCGCTCGAGTGAGCCTCGCATATATCAGTTCATAGCAGCGTGATTTTATATCACTTTTTGATTTTTTTCTTCTTAAAAAACCCTTGATCAGAAGCTCCTCTCTCTAAACTCTCTCTCTCTATCTCTACAAATATACCTTGTTTCTACCCTACTCTCTTTGTTAAAAACATAGAGCATTGCGTGGGCTATCTTTTGATCCGAAAAAGTTCAGATTTGGAGCATCTTGGGTTTCTCTCTTCTTCTCCTTTGAGCTTTTCTATTTAAGGTAGGGATAAACTACTCTTTATTATGAGTTTTAACCTAGACATGTGTCATTTTGTATAAATGGTTGGATTTGGGAAGTTTGGGTGAAGTTAAGGTTTGAGTGTTGATTTGTAAAAGAGGGGTTTTAAATTTTGAACTCCATATGTGTATGTGGGGTCTTAGAAATGGGGTTATTGGTGTATAATTGTTGAAATGGTGAGGTTTAGACCTTTGGGTCAATGTTTTGGAGTTTGGGAAAAATGCCCTAATGTGAATTAAAGAAATTATTTGTATAAATAAAGAAATCATTGTGGAAATGTGAAATTGGTTTGGAAATTATGAAATTGGGGGAAAATGTGATTAAATGGTGTAGTTGGATTGATAAATCACTCACCCATGGAAAAGTTGATAAATTATCTGTTTGTTAGATTTATTTATCTGTTTAGAAATAATTGTTTTGGGCTATCGGTGGAGGATAGCCATGATTGTTATAGAAATTGCATGATGATTAGGTAAATTGAAATTAATTGATTGGATTATGTCATTGAATATGACGGTTGGATTAACACATTGAATATGTGATTTAATTGGTCATTGTATATGACAACGTGTTTAAATACATTGCATATGTACTCAATTATTTGGGAGGAGATAGCGGTTGTATTCCATTGTTTGGGAGGAGATAGGGGATGTACTCCATTGATAATTAAGTTGGCTGGAGTGTCCAAGGTAGAAGTCCTCGTAGACTAGTTTTCGGGGCTTCCGGTTGAGTGCCTCGCCTTGTGGACTCTTGTCTTGTTTCCTTTTTGGTTTGATTTTGAACTAAACCTTGTTTTCCCTTGCCTGGAGGGTGGAATAGGGGTGTAGACCAATTTCTCCCCCTGTAGACCACTTTTCTTCCTTGCCAGCCAGTTTTCTGGTCGGCCAGCTGGTCTTGGTGGTCTATGGACCACCTAAAGTGGTCGGCAGCCATGCCACCACCTTCCTTTTTTTGTGCCGACCACCTCCCCCCCTTGCCGACCACTTATTGTCCTTGCAGACCACTTTTTCTGGTCAGTCGGCTAGTGGGAGTGGTCAACCGACCACCTCAACTGGTCGGCACCTTTTCTGCATTTTTCTACAAGTATTTTCTTGCTAGCTATGCTAGCTGTTGGGCACAGAAAGCATCCTGCATACACATGTATGGAGGGATTGCTTGGAGCCTCTAGCTTGTCAAACAAGCATGGAGCATGGTTTTTTATAAAAGGAAGCCTCCTCCCTCTTGTCTCGGGTTCAAAAAAATTTGCTGAGGGTTATACATATATCTCTATCTCTATATTTCTCCCTCTCTCTATATTTGTTCCATTTTGTGCTCACAAGTGTAGTTTCTTCACACTTTTGCACACAAAACCTAGTGAAACACCACACTCTTGTTGCTGAGGTACCTGAGGGTCTTGTTTGGACTCAAGAGCTGGTTTTAGCTCAGAAAAGTTGCTGAAGTTGCTGCTTTGTCCTTGTTCTTCAAGGGTGAGTCACTAGTCCCTTAAAGCTTTGTTTTTGATTAAGTCCTTGGCCCTATTTGCATAATGTTTTAGGCCTAACTTTCAACTGCAAAAAGTTTTGATTTTAAGTGCTTAAAGTGTTTGTTCAAGGCTTTGTTTGTGTTAGGGGTGGTCTACCCCCTTTGGTGGCTTATTATGCTTTGTTTTGTACCACCTCTTTAGGCCTTTGAGATCACCTTCTCTTGGCCTTTTAGTCACTGAAATCTAGTGGATTTTCATTGGTAGAAAGTGTGTTTTAAGGCCTCAAATAGGAGGGGGTTGTCCCCCCCTCTTCTCTTGTTTGCTTGTGTTGATGGCTCATCAAAATAGCATGTTTGTTAAGCTTGTTTTGGCTCCATGTCAGCCTATTTTTGGCCTTATTTCAGTATGTCATACCTTGGTTTTGGCTTAGTTTAGGCCACCCTTGCATGCTTTATACACTTGTAGTGTGATCCTTCCAAACTAGCCTTGTATGCTTAAGGTTTTGGCTCACCTTTCTAGCATGTATTGGTTCCATTTTAGCATGTTCTTGGTCATTATTTAACATGCCTTAACTCTGATTTTGGTTGGTAAAGTCATCTCTTGCTTTGTTTTTACACTTGTGGTGTAATCCCCTTTGTTGGCCTAGTATGCTCCATGCTTCATGCCAGTAATCCTAGCTTGTGTTAGCTCTATCTTAGCATGTATTTGCTATTGTTTTGCCATGCTTAAGCTCTGTTTTGAGTGGTCTTGATCATTTGGACCTTGCTTTGTATGGCTTTGTGTTTTGAGTTCACTAGCATGCATTGCTTGGGCTATTTGCATGATTTAGCATCATTTGATACATGATTTCCGAGCACGTTTCATTGTTATACACTCACACGTGTCACTCTTTCAATGCTTTTGGAAGGTTGTGCTTTATGCCTTAAACATGAGCCAATATGTATGACATCTTGCCTAAGCTTTTGGGGTGACATCTTAGTGGGTTTTTGGTCTTATTTTGCCATGATACAACTTTGATTTTTATTGGTAATGTCATCTGATGCTTGGTTTTGGTAGGTGTAGGGTAATCATGCTCATTGGCCTCGCATACTCCATGCCTCATGCCTCTAATTCTAGCATGTGTTGGCAATGTTCAATTATGTTTCTAGCTTTGTTTTGGCATGCTCTAAGACTGTTTTGAGTTGTCTTGGCTATATGATTCATGTATTGCATAGCTGTAGTGTAATGGGCTTGACTAGCCTTGTATTTTGATGCCTCTTGCATGCTATACTTGTGTGTTTTATATGATTTGCCATCATTTAACACTTGATTTCAGAGCATATAGCATTTCCATATCCTCATACATGTCACTTCTTAATCATGTTTGAGAGTTGTGCTCTTATGCTTAGTTGATGAGCCAATGCATGAGCATCACCATTTTGGCCTTTCATGCCTTCATTTCAGAGCATTTTGGCCATTTTCTTGGCATGCATGAAGTCTATTTGGGGTTGGTTTGGTCCATTGAGCATTGCATTACATAGCCCTTGTCTTGTGTCCTTCACTAGCTTTCATGCTTGAGGGCTCTAACTTGACATGCTCATGTTGTTTGCATGTTGTTTGGAATGTTGTTGCATTGCATTGTGTTTGGATTGAACGTTAATCCAAACATGAGAAACGAGGGACGTTCCATACTTGATGTGATGAAATGTGCCTCATTTCTCGGTCGCCGACCCTCTTGATCATGCATGATAGAGGTTAAGGCCCTTATGTGTTATTTGTACATTCATTGACATTGAATTGTGAAAACTTGGCTTCTCGGCCATCGTGCATCGCGATGCTCAGTTGGTGGCCCAAGAGTCGAGAACCGCACTCCATTGAGCTTAAGAAATGATAGGGAGGGTGGTTGTGCACACATACCTTGCAAATACACTACTGTGCCCTTTCTTGTTCTCTGTTGCAGCAAATTGGAGCCTGGCAGAATTTTCTGGTTGGCAGACTAGAAAAAGTAGCTGGCCGATCACTTTTTCTGGTCTACAGCATGTGTAAGTGGTCTACAACACCATTAAGTGGTCAGCAGCCTTCCTGGACGTCTCCATGATGGAGTAGAAGCTATCTGGAGGTTTGTGCAGTGTTCTGAAATCTAATGCAAACAGAGGCAAGTTGGAGCATAGTAACGGATTTCCAAACGAGGCGACTGAGCATGCATGCACTTCTCGCCTCGAGGCTCCTTTTAACTGTTTTACTTCGTTGCTTTACTTAGTTAACTAGTTTGCTGGTTTTGTACTTAACTAGTTAAGGCACTTAGCTATTTATTTGTGTTTGTAATTAGTTAACTTGTTAGTTAATTAGCTTCGTTTTGTAATAATTAGTTTAATTAGCTTAGATTAGCTAGTTAGCTTATTATTTGGACCCTCCGTTGAGAGGGCATATTGTTGTAATAAGCGTGCGTGTGTGTGATGCATGTCTTCCAACCCCATTTCTTTCTCCCTTTTATTTACCAGCTTTTGATGGTTAGTTTTAGGGTCATATTTCAATTAGCATCCTTATGCTTGCATGCGTGCATCCATTCATCTGTCTTGCATGCACTGGGCTCGGCGCATCATACAAACTGCATTGTATTTCAATATCAATTTGAATACATGTTATCTAGTTGCATTCACATGACATCTTAAAATAGCCGAGCCTATCTTGGTTGCATTTTGCACGTGTTGCATTAGGCAATCTTGACATAGCTAGGGTCATGCATTGATTTCTAACATAGCTTTTGTTTTGGCTTGGAGTACTAGGTAAGGTTTTATGGTTTAGCATCCTTGCATGAGTGTGAGTGCTGCCATGACAACATGCTTGCCATGAGGCTATTTGATTAATTGATAAACTGCATGAATGCCTGTGGGTGAAGGCTTGATTGCCTAGATTGGAACAGCTCGAGGATTGTGAGTTTTAAGCCCACTTGAAGCGGCAAAATCATATTTTTCTAAGCCCACTTGAGGGTGGCAAATCCACGTCTTAGCCTACTTGCGAGTAGCAAACAAACATGAGTTGTTTTGTTCCAATCCGCATGATTGATTCTATACTTGTATGATGTGTGAATCACATAGTAAGGTTAGCTAATAAACCGGAATAAGAACACGTGTTTTAAAAGACAACATATCATATTAGTAGAGGCCGATCTTTGTTCGGGCGAGCATGGGTGCTTATTTCAGGACTTTCCCCTCTCGTACCCAAGTTCTCGAGTCGAGGCAACTTTGGTGATGATGGACACGTGGCCTTAGGCACGAGTCAAGGTTTCCTAAATTTCCCAAAAACAAAACATTTAGGTGGCGACTCTGAAATCTGGCAAAGCAATCCATGTTTCACGCTTTTTGTTTAAAATCGATTTTCCAAAATGATTTTCCGAATTTTGACTCTTTAGTGATTTATCAGTCTTACATTGCACTTTGTGAGATTAGATTCAGAAGCAGTGAGTTCGAATGTAATAGCTATGAACCACAATTCGTGCCCTCGCACAAGCGGTTAAGTTCTGGCGACTCTGTTGGGGACTTAGAGATCTTGACTCAAACTCATGATATCTTGTTTTGTCTACACTTATGTGTTTCTTTGCATTGGTGCGCCTAGGATACCGTGTTTGCCATCTGCTATTCCTGAACGATTTGCTGTAGGCTGCGTGCCATAAGGCTGACTGGTTACGGGCTCTGCTACGATGGGAACACAAACCTCGGTTTTTCACCGAGGCACCCTTTTTGACCATTCGACCTAGTGCATATCGGATTCTATAGTGACCATTCCAAACTAGGATAGGTTGCTTACCCGATTGTAGGTTGTTTGAAATCGCTGTGTGCATAGTGAAACCCTAGCTCCTGACAAGATAGGACAGGGAAACCCTAACCCTCAATAGAGGTGTTTTTGGCTCTCAGTTGCTTGCTATGTGCTTTTAGAGTGTGTCTCTACAGGAACGCATGTATCAGTTTGCAAGTCTGGGTATCAGGCCTGCGGGCATCAGTCTTTGGGGGAATCAGTTTTACTTGAGGGTATCAGATTTGAGGTAGTGATTTGGGAACAGTAATCAATGTTGAGAACAGTGTGTTCAGCTTACAAATGCCAACTTTGTGTTGTCTTAATTTAAGCCGAAGTGCTGTCCGTTTTTCTGGTTGTTTGTTTCCTTATTATGCTTTATTTATTTTTTTGCAAGGTAGTTTAGCATCATTGCTTCCGAACAGGTAGTTTCCCCGAAAGCACTCTGGGTTAGAGTTCGAAGACTTCATCGATTCGAGGATCTAGTTGACGGACAAGCAGTGTTTTTTTTCATTACCCCCGGTTACTAGACGGAGGTCAATTAGCCTGATTTATCAAGACAATTACGGATCGGTGGTCCTTATCCACCCCACCAGTGAGTAGTCGGGCTGAGGTTTCCATTTCTACTATAGAGAGATACACCTGTTGTTCAGTTAGATCAGCACCTCATGGCAAGTATGGAGGACATGATCGTCGGCTCAAGAGACTATGCAAGCCATGCAATGGGATCTTTGCCGTCGCGAGTAGTTTGCCATGACAGGTTGAGGTTGTGGCTCAACAGACAGAGTTGATTGCCAGACTTCAGCAACAACAACAACCACAGCAAGCTGGAGCATCTGCTTTGCATCCACCCTCACCTCCACCTAGAGTTCCAAGACTCAGGGAGACTGCAAACGTCCAGGAAAATACGGACATCCCAACGGGGCCAGTTCCACTCCCAATCCTACCTTAGTTGTTGAAAGCACCGACTAATTTGGTGGATACATCATTTGAATTTGAGGTGGATCCAACAGCGCTGAAAGTGAGCAAGTTAGAAAAGCTGTTCAAAAAACCTCGGGGCATTAATTCCATTCCAGACATAGAGAATGGATACATTGACTCAGCGGTGACTTTGCTGGACCAGTTCAAGATGCCGCATATAGACTGTTATGACGGTTTTAGAGACCCTATGGTACATCTACGGTTGTTCTCAAATATCCTAAGGCTAATGGGTCTCTCCAGACTGCAAAAGCTTTCCCTCTTCGACCGGACCTTGTCGGGTGTCGCGGCCATCTGGTTTGCAAAGTTGGAAGATTCTATCAAGAGAAGTTGGGAAGAAATGGCCAAGGCCTTCATTTCCTAGTACTCATACAACACACAGATCGAGATAGCAACTCGTGATCTCGAGACAACCAGGTAAGAGCCGAAAGAGGGCTTCTTTGACTTTGTAACCCGTTGGAGAGCCAAAGCTTCTATGATGACGACCAGGCCGGTCGAGAAGGATCAAATACAGATGGTTGTGCGCAACCTCCAAGCCAAACTGATGCAAAAGATGATCGTCTTATTCCTCCCTAACTTTGCAGATTTACACGAGATCGGGGTACAGATTAAGGACGCCATGACGCAGGGTCTGATTGACCACGAGAGAGAGCAACCCAAGAGGGCATTCACCCGCAGTTCGAATGTAGGCACGAGTAATGCTGCAGCTGCCAGAACTTCCGATGTGGGCAAGGTCACTACCACCACACTAACAATAGTCACACCCTTTACAGGCACATCTAGTGCCACCCCTTAACTAGCAAAATACCCACCTTGGGGCCAGAGGACTTTTACCCAGCTGTGTATGCCTTTGTCCAAGGCGCTGGGGGTTTTAATCAGAATGAAGCATTTGAAACCCCTAAAGCTGCGACCATTACCAAACAAACTTCCTGCTTCCTATAACCCAGCCAAATACTGTGCCTTTCACTAACAGCATGGTCACGACACCGACCAGTGCTACAGACTGCGTCATGAGATTCAGGATCTCATTGACAATAAGGTGATTGCACCTCCAGAAAAACAAAATGTCACAACCAACCCCCTCCCACCACACAACCAAGCTCCACTACCCAAACACATCAATCTGATCTAAACTGGGGATGTGCCATACGACCCTAGCATATATATCACACCCTCCCACCTACCCAAGCCTGAGGTGTTCATCTCGGACAGCACAGATTTGTGCATGCTGAGCAACTCCCAAACCCAACCTGAAATAGTGGTGGTGACTATCGAAGATAGAATTAGGTTGACTTTAGAGGAAGATGGGCATGATGATTCAGAGCCTGAGGGGTCTGCGAGCTTAGTATGCAACCCGAGTTGTTATATCGTGTCAATGGACTAGGCAAAGCCATGGGTAGAATTACCAGTTAGGGCATAGATCAGTGTGGTTCGGGAGAATGGAGCTAGTTAGGGGTTAGATGACCTGGCAGAATTGGAAGAGGACATTACCGTCTGCGGTTCTTTGAAGAAATTTGGACTTAGGGGATGTGAACATCAACTGGTTCGACTTGGATGGATCCGCAGAGAATATTGTGTGGCTTAGCGACCAGCCGGATGTTGTTGAAGAACTTCAGCCAGAACAGGGGCAATCAGGAGCTGGGATATCAGTAGTGGCCGAAATGGCTGGGAAGCAGGAAGAATTGTTGGAGAGCACCGGTGTGAAGAATTATGCTCGGGATCAGGGCAGTTTGTGTATAGCAGATACAGAGCAAGAAGCCGCACTGAGGTGGTTTGAACAGGAGAAGGTTGATAATGACAACAGGGCTAGGAAGGCCAAGGCCCTTGCGGGGATGGAATGTGCTGTGAGCACCAAAACAGCTACAACGGAACTGGACAACTGTCTGTCGGTTGCTGATGGTATGTGGTGGGAAGATGACGATTTGCGTCTTGCCCACACTGACGAAGACTGGGGACAGACCCAATCGGATGACACCTGGTATGTTGAGGAGGTTGACCACATGACCAGGAGTGGGCGGTATTTCAAACCCTCACACTTGGACCAGCCGGAGGCGTTCGAAAAGAACAAAGAAGTGGATAGGCAGAAAGAAAAACTGCTCGAGGAGGAGGCTGTGCTGAAACAGCTTAAGAAAATCCAAGTAGACATCTTCATTTGGGGACTGCTTATGGCCTCAAGAGTTTATAGACAAAGGTCCTTTCTACAATGGACAGGGCTAAACTTTCAATTGATACCACACCTGAGCAGTTGGTAGGGTTAGTTTTTCCGAGAGGAGCTTCCCCGACCTTGACCTTTACTGACAAGGAGTTGCCACCCGAGGGCTCAGATCATAACAAACCACTCTATATCTCTGTCGAGTGTAGAGAGAAATGGATACCGGTGGTCCTTGTTGACACAGGATCTACAATCAACGTGTGTCCGTCAAGGACAGCATATGCTATCGGGTGAAGCCCGCAGATTTTGTGCCTACTACCCAGGTGATACGGGCTTATGATAATACCAGCCGAGAGGTGATGGGGACTGTACAGATTCGAACTCAGGTTGGTCTAGGGCAACAGGATATTGATTTTCATGTCTTGGATATCCCGGCCACCTTCAATCTACTCCTGGGGCAGCTGTGGCTGCACTAGGTGAAGGTTGTCTTTTCTACCTTGCACCAACACGGGAAGGGGGTGGCAATCATTTTTGGGAATTCTTCGATACATCCGCCGCCAGAGGTTTCTACACCAGTTTTGGAGATTGAGCATGGCGCAGAGGATGTATTTCTGTTAGGATTTACACTAATTGAGGCCCGGGTTGTACAAGACATGCTAGCTGTTGATGAGGGGCTATACGTTAGTGCACAATTTGTCTACCTTATGAACAAGCTTCAGCACATTCTCGGGGATGGGATTAGGGCGAAGTGGTCGGAAAGGCATTGCAGCATCGGCCGAAGTATCGCATAACCCACATACCTTTGGTTTAGGTTATCTGCCTACCAAGGAGGATTGGGTGAGAAAATGAAGAAAGATGGCTGGAAGGGCCAAGGCAAAGCAAGCCGGGAAGCATTATGAGTTGGTGCACCGACCTATCCAGGGGACCCTGAATGGATGCTTTGTCCCAGAAGGGGAAGACTTCCTGTTCTGCGGCTTTCCAAAGCCATGGCTAAATGCAGAGAGGCGGCGCTTGCCGAGATTTGAGATTTTCTTTGACTTGCAATTGTTCGGGGATGAAGTTCTGCGAATGCACCCACCAAGCGAAATTTGAGCGGCAACGAGGAGGTTTCCGAGAGCACATAAATTGAGATGGGGGTAGCACTGGCTTGCCTCCTGTCAGATCCTCAGATCGTACTGGAGTGCTTGGGGGATAACTTCTAAGTTTCCATGATCGGGATTGAAGCGGTTGTGGGCCCATCTTCAAACATTTTGGATGCATTCATTGCACCCTTCCTCGTCTGGCAATACAAGGAGGGTTTTTTGTTGAGCAGTTCCGGGTCAGGTAGTGAGCCAGAATCTGATTCCACTGAGTCTGTGGAGTCAGAATCAGGTTCCAGCTTGTTTGAGTCTGAGTCCGGTATTCTTGAGGGTGATAACCCGGATGCCATTGTCCTGTCCAGGTCATCTTTTTCTATTTCCTTTGAGTCTATTGTAATAGAGGAATCAGGCAGACTGGTTGTTATTAATGAGAATGGTACGGCTATGGCTTCCGAGTACTTTTCTGTGACTTTAATTTATTGCATTAATTTGGACTTTCAAAATTTTGATGAAAATGACGAGGAAGAAATTCCTCCAGTTTTACAACGTTTCATCGATTAATAGCAGGAGAGGTTTGTAAAACCTTTGGTTGATGAAATCACCACAATTAATGTTGGTACTGAGAAGGACCCACGGCTGGTCCAGATCGGGTCTACGTTGTCTTCGGAGGAGCGCAAGCGCTTAGTCGCTTTATTAAAAGATTTCAAAAATATTTTCGCGTGGTCCTACAAAGACATGCCTGGAATCGATCTTGAGATTGTATAGCACCAGATCCCTCTTGACCCGGAGGCCCGACTTGTTAAGCAGAAGCTCTGAAGGATTTGCCCGGACTGGGCTCTGAAGATCAAAGATGAGGTCACCAAGTAGATTGACGTAGGGTTCCTGCTGGTATTTGAATACCCTACTTGGTTGGCCAATATAGTTCCGGTGTCGAAGAAGGACGGTAGAATTCGGGTATGTGTGGACTTTAGGGATTTGAACAAAGCTAGTCTGAAGGACGACGTTCCTCTACCATATATCGACGAATTAATGGACTTCACTATTGGGCATGCACTGCTCTCGTTCATGGATGGGTCTTCAAGCTACAATCAGATTTTGATGGCACCCAAAGACAGGGAGAAGACTCCTTTCACCACCCCATAGGGAACCTATTGTTATAGGGTGATGCCGTTTGGGTTGAAGAATGCTGGGGCTACGTATCAACGGGCTGCGACCACAGTTTTGCACGATATGATCCATAAAGAGGTTGAGGTGTATGTGGACGACATCATTGTCAAGTCCAAGGAAAGACAGGGCCACTACATCACCATGCAGAAATTCTTCCAACGGATTAGAGAGTATCGGTTGCGGATGAATCCTCAGAAATGTACATTTGGTGTTACAGCAGGAAAAATGCTGGGGTTCTTGATCACACAAAGGGGTATCGAGGTCGCTCTTTCTAAAATGAAGGCCATCTTAGAAATGCTACCACCGAGGACTGAAAAGGAGGTGCGAAGCTTTCTGGGTAAAGTGCAATTTATAAGACAGTTTATTGCAAAATTAACCTTGACTTGTGAACCACTCTTTGGTCTTCTGAAGAAAGGAAAGAAGTTCCAATCACGATGACCGATCGAAATTGCTTTCGGCGATCAAGCAATATTTACATAACCCACGTGTTGTCCTTTGCTGAGCCAGAAAACCGTTGATTCTGTACCTATCGGTGACCGAAAGCGACAATGGGGTGCATCTTTGGCATAAGTCACGAGGACAAAGTGGATAAGGCTATCTACTACGAGCAAGAAAATCTTTGGATTATGAGACCGCTACACTCCGCTAGAAGGCTTGTCCGCCTTGGTATGGGCTATCGAAAGCGAGGCACTACGTTATCTCACTCTATATCTTGGTTTTGATTAGATCCCATCAAATATCTCTTCGAGAAACCAGCACTTACGGGAAGGCTAGCCCATTGGTTGCTTCTGTTTTCCGAATTTGATCTGAAGTACATGACGCGCAAGTCAGTGAAAGGGAGAGCGGTAGCGGAGTTCCTAGCCGACCACCCAGTTGAAGGGGATGAAGTAGTAGAGTATCTGTTCCTAGACGAGGCCATTCTGCATGTCGAAGAAGAGACTTGGACGATGTACTTTGACGGAGCATCAAACCAGTATGGGTATGGGATAAAGTTGTTGTTGATAGCACCCGAAAATTCCCGCATTCCTCTGGCATTCAAACTCCGGTTCAAAGTATCGAACAACGAAGCAGAATATGGGGCATGTATTCTTGGACTAGAAGCCGTCCTTGAACTAGGGGCAAAATGGTTGGATGTTATCGAGGACTCGAACCTTATTGTATCTCAAGCTAATGGAGATTGGAAAGTTAAAGAAGAAAAGATGAGAATCTATCACCAGACCTTGGATGTTCTGATTCCTCGGTTTGAGAAACTAAATTTCGCCTATCTGTTAAGAGAGAACAACAGGTTCGCTGATTCATTAGCAACTCTATCTTGTATCATAGACATCCCTTTTGGAGTCTGGATGCGTTCGATCATCATTGAACAGAAATTCATGCCGGCCTACAAGCTGATTGTTGCCATAGATGAGATACAATATGAGAACCCCTGGTATTACGACATCTGGAACTTCTTGGAAAAGGAAGCGTATCCACCAGGGGCAAATGCCAAAGATAAGAGGGCAATTCGAAAGAGGGCAATTCGAAGAATGGCTGCTTAGTTCATCATCTGTGGGAATAAACTATACAAGAGGGGTCATCTCGGGATGCATAAGCTATGCATTGATGCTGAAGAATCCAAGTGCCTGATGGAGGCCATCCATGGAGGAGAGTGCGGAGCGCACATGAGCGGGGTGATGCTAGCCCGAAAGATCCTTAGACAGGGTTATTACTGGTCAACCATGGAGGAGGATTGTATTGGCTTTCTCTGGCGATGCCACAAATGTCAGATCCATGCAAACCGCATAAACATTCCGCTGTCAAAGCTGTACAACAAGACTTTGCCATTGCCGTTTTCAGTCTGGGGGATTGATGTAATTGAGGTTGTCACTCCGAAGGGGTCCAACGGGCATGAGTACATTCTGGTAGCAAAGACTACTTCACGAAGTGGGTTGAGGCCCAATCTTACGCGGTGTTGAAGGCATCACATGTCACTAAGTTTATCAGGAACAACAATATCTGTCGCTACGGGGTCCCGAATGAGATTATTTCGGATAACGGTTCCTTCTTCAAGAAGGAGATGATCAACTTATTGGAGAAGTACAATGTGGCTTTTCATAAGTCATCTACATATCGGCCGTAAACCAACGGAGCAATTGAGGCCGCCAACTAGAACATCAAGCACATTCTGCAGAAAATGGTGGAAACCTACAGGGCTGGCTAGATAAGCTGCCATTTGCTCTTTGGGGCTACCGGACTTCAATTCGAACTTCTACTAGGGCAACTCTGTATTCCTTGGTCTATGGGATGGAGGCTGTTCTGCCTATCGAAGTTGAGGTTCCGTCATTACGGGTATTGGCTGAGTGTCAGATAGCTGAGGTAGATTGGCAACAAAGTAGGTTCAAAGAACTTATGCTCTTTGATGAAAGAAGGCTGAAAGTACTGTATCACGTCCAGGGTTATCAATGAAGAATTGCCAGGGATTTTAACAAGAAGGTTAAGTCCAGGAATTTGGAAGAGGGGGATCTAGTGCTCAAAGATAACTGGGCTCCCATTTACAACCCTAGGGGCAAGTTCAGACCCAATTGTACTGGTCCCTATATCATCAAGTCTATCTAGTCTGGTGGAGCTGTCGTTCTGATGGATTTAGATGGCCTTGAGTTCTCCCAGCTGATCAACATGGACAAGTTAAAGAAATACTTTCCCTAAGTGGCTCGCTAGGCCGAAAACCCGAAAGGGCGACCTAGGCAAAAGTTAGAGCACAAAAAATTTGAAATGATAGAAACTGAGCTCGAAGGGTTGAAAACCCAGAAAGGGCGGCCTTGGCAAAAGTTAGAGCGTAAAAGGAGAGTGTTAATATATGAGTGAACCTGAACCGAACTACGTAAGGCTTGATTCCCATCTTCGGGATATGTAGGCAACTTCATTCTGAAGTCCAGCCATAAACACTTCCAAATCAACTTTGTACATGTGGTCATGTTGGTCATCTTTGTCTATTCCGCATTCAAGAGCTTGGTTGTGATCTCCCGTGCAGTGCTATTTAGACTAGGGACAACCTTCCAGTTACTGGATCCGGGGTGTTACTCTCAGTGATAGATCTCAGGCGTGTCAAGTTGTGATCTATATCAAAAATAGTTTTGAAAAGTTTTAATAAAAGTTGATTTTGCTCAAATTAATCTTTTTACGACTTAGACCATTTTTGGACCAAACGGAAAATTTTCAGAACCTACAACCTTCAATTACATTGATTTCAGTACAGAGTTCTCCTACTCTTGAATACAAATTGAAGTTGCTTTTATTACATTCATAAAAGAAAACTTGAAAGTACTGATTAAAACAAATAAATTCGGGGCATAGTCAGGTGTTCCTACGTCCCCTCCCAGAGCTTGTGGAAGCCTCTGATGCCAAAGTAGGCCCAACCTGCGCCTCTTCATCAAGCCAAGCTATGCATTCATCAGAGAGGGTGCAACTGAAAATGGGAGCGGGGGCCAGAAGCTCTTTCGTCCTCCATGCTGTGGCATACCGAGCTAACTCTGTGCCTCGAACTAGAAATGCGGCAGGGTACTCTATCCCTTCCTCCGGGCAAGTCTGATCATGCCCAAATTGGTGCCGGACTCGAAATGGGAAGTAAAGACACGATTAATGTCGCCGATCCATCGAATCCCGTGGCGAGACATCTTGTAACTCATCGCCGATGATTGAGCGAGCGCAAGCAATGTTAATAGCGGATAGACTACACATCCATTCGCACCACCATCCCTCATTAGGGGCATTGACTAGACATCATCGGAAAAAATATCTGCGAGCTGAATATGCTGGGCATGAGTCCTTACCTTCAACTTATCCATCAACCATATCTGAGGAGGGATGAAAAATGAGAGATTAAAGAATAGATAGGCGTACGTGGAGAGAAAAGTGAGAAAAGGGGTTTGAGAGAAAAACCGAGCCTGAGGGCTGAGTGATGTGAGAAATATATGTGAGATAGGGTGGGAAACATTACCTACAGTAGTAGTGGACTTCCCGCGAATTTAGTCGTCTCTCGGCGATGGAAAGCATCCAAACCCATCAATGTCTCAGCTAGTGTCATGGCAATGCAGCTCTTGCCCTCTTTTAAGCCTTGCCCAACCTCAATCAGACGGACGCTAGACCCACCGGAGCCTGGGGCAAGCATGAAATGAGACAACATGCACAAGCAAAGCGCATGCCTCCGAAAACCCTACCAATGATGATTGTTGCGGTCACTGGCATCAGAAAATCGACGAATCAAGCTCGGAATGCCCACTTCTCCGTCACGAATTAAAGACCGAGCGCCATGCAAAGTAAGCCCGCACATCCGTCCTAAGGCTTGGACGTGGCCGAAGCAGAATTGGGGCCAGATCTCTTCATCACGCTAGGACTAGCTTGGAAGTCTTCGAAAGTAGGACATATCTCTTGTCCGCCAAAGCCAAAAACATGAGTTACCGGATTCCAACACCTTGCCACGGCATGTAGGAACGGAAAATACACTAGGGTGCGGCTTAGCATGAATAGTGCATTTATTCTGAAGCCCCAGAAATTCAGCTTTTTCGAGCCATCCAAGTTAGCAATCTGTAGACACCCTATTTTTGACCGACCTTAAGACTCAGACATCATCGATTGAGCGCTCGATGATCGCGCATGTTTGTGCTTGTTTCGAGTTTCCAGAGTTTTCGGCTGAGTGCCTTGCCTCTGGGTCTTTGAACTCTTTGTGTTTTGGCTTGGTTTGTGGACCATGCCTTGTTGATCTACCTGGAGGGAGAGAGAGAGGCCTGTAGGCCACTTTTTGTAGTCGTAGACTACTTTTCCCTCTTGTAGGCTAGTTTCCAGTTTCCGGAGCCTTCGACCGATCGCCTTGTCTTGGGATCGCTTAACGTTCTCCTCTCGGCTTGGTTTTTGGACCATGCCTTGTTGACTTTACCTAGAGGGAAACATAGCGCTATAGACCACGTTTTGTGGCCGTAGACCACCTTTCCCTTTTGTAGACCACTTTTTGGTCCCGTAAGCTAGTTTTCAGGGCTTCCGGTTGCGTGCCTTGTCCCGTGGACTTTTGTCTTGCTTCCTTTTTGGTTTAGTTTTGAACCAATGCTTGTTTTCCCTAGTTGGAGGGTGGAATAAGGGGTGTAGACCACTTTCTCTCCCTGAAGACCACTTTTGTTCCTTGCCAGACATTTTTCTGGTCGAGCAGCTGGTCTTGGTGGTCTGTGGACCACCTAAATTGGTCGACAGGCATGCCACCACCTTCCTCTCTTCGTGCAGACCAGCTTTCCCCCCTTGCCGACCACTTGTTGACCTTGCAAACCACTTTTTGTGGTCGGTCGACTAGCGGGAGTGGTCTGCCGACCACTTCAACTGGTCGGCACCTTTTCTGCATTTTTCTGCAGATATTTTCTTGCTAGCTGTGCCAGCTGTTGGGCACAAAAAGCATCCTCCATACATGTGTATAGAGGGATTGCTTGGAGCTTCAAGCTTGTTGAACAAGCTTAAGGCTTGGATTTCTATAAAAGGGAGCCTCCTCTCTCTTGTCTCGGGTTTAGAAAATTGCATAGGGCATATACATATCATCTATCTCTATACTTCTTCCTTTCTCTCTATATTTGTGCTTGAAAGTGTAGTTTCTCCATACTTTTGCACACAAACACCAAGTGAAACACCACACTCTTGTTGCTAAGGTACTTGAGGGTTTTGTTGGGACTCAAGAGCTGGTTTAAGCTCAAAAAAGTTGCTGGAGTTGTTGCTTTGTTCTTGGTCTTCAAGGGTAAGGCTCTAATCCTTTTAAAGCTTTGTTTTGTTTAAGTCTTTGGCCTTATTTGCACGATGTTTTAGGCTTAACTTTCTACTGCAAAAAGCTTCATTTTCAAGTGTTTGAAATGTTTATTTGAGACCTCTTTGGTGTTGGGGGTGGTCTACCCCCTTTTGTGCCTTGTTTGGCTTTGTTTTGGGCCACCTCTTTAGGCCTTTGTGATCACCTTTATTTGGCCTCTTCACCACTGAATTCCAGAGGAATTTCAGTGGTGGAAAAGGTGTTTTGAGGCCCCAAATAGGAGGGGGTTGTCCACCCTCCTCTTTTCTTGTATGCTTGTGTTGATGGCTCATCAAAGTAGCATGTTTGTTAAGCTTGTTTTGGCTCCATCTCAGCTTATTTTTGGCCTTATTTCAACATGGCATACGTCTGTTTTGGTTTAGTTTAGGCCACCCTTGCATGCTTTATACACTTGTAGTATAATCCTTGCAAACTAGCCTTGTATGCTTAAGGTTTTAGCTCACCTTTCTAGCATGTATTGATTCCATTTCAGCATGTTTTTGGTCATTATTCAGCATGCTTTAGCTCTGTTTTGGGTGGTCTTGATCATTTGGACCATGCTTTGTATAGCCATAGTTCATTCTTGCTCACTAGCTTTGTGTTTTGAGTCCACTAGCATGCATTGCTTGGGCTATTTGCATGATTTAGCATCATTTGATACCTGATTTTAGAGCATGTTTCATTATCATACACTCACATGTGTCACTCTTTTAATGCTTTTTGAAGGTTATGCTTTATGCCTTAAATATGAGCCAATATGTATGCCACCTTGCCTAAGCTTTTGGGCTGCCATTTTAGTGTGTTTTTGGTGTTATTTTGCCATGATACAACTCTGTTTTTGGTTGGTTAGAGCATCCATCATTTGCTTCTTACACTTATAGTGTAACCATGCTCATTGGCCTAGCTTACTTGATGTTTTGGCTTACCATGCTAGCTTGGTTTGGCTACACTCCGTGCATGTTTTAGCCTTGATTTGACATGCTCTAGGACTGTTTTGGGTTGTCTTGGCCATATGGTTCATATATTGCGTAGCTGTAGTGCAATGGGCTTGACTAGCCTTGTGTTTTCATGCCTCTAGCATGCTTCATTTGGGACATATGCATGATTTGGCATCATTTAAAATATTATTTTAGAGCATATAGCAATGCCACATTCTCACTTCTTTCACTCTTTGAGTGCTTTTAAGGGTTATGCCTTTGTGCCTCGCTTATGGCCTAACTTGTATGCATGCATGCCTAGGCTTTTGGGCTCCCATCTCAGCATGTTTTGATCTTTGTTTTGACCTAATTGAGCTCTGTCTATGGTTGGTTCAATCATTTGTGCAATGCATTGCATGCCTCTTGTGTAGTCCCTTTTCGTAGCCTTGTGCCTTAGGCCTTCTAGCATGCTATGCTTGTGTTGTTTGGATGATTTGGCATCATTTCACACCTGATTTCAATGCATATAGTGTAGCTACACTCTCACATTTGTCACTTCTTAATCATGTTTGAGAGCTGTGCTCTTATGCTTAGTTGATGAGCCATCACATGAGCATGTGTTCTTGGCCCTTTTGTGCCTAAGTTTTGATGTGTTGGCCACTGTTTTGGCATGATTTAGGTCATCCATATTCGGTTTGATCCATTGAGCATTGTATTGCATGCCTCTTGTGAGATGTTCTTTCCTAGCTTTGTTGCCTTAAGCTTCTAAACTTGCCATGCATGCATTGTTCATATGTTGGAACCTTGTGCATGCCATTCTAACATTCATAGAAGAGCATGTTGTTTGCATGTTGCTTAACTAACCAATTTGTGTTGTAATAACTAATTAGTTAACTAGGATTAGTTAATTCGTTTTGGTTTGTAATAATTAGTTTAATTAGCTTAGATTAGCTGGTTAGCTTATTATTCGGACCCTCCGTCGAGAGGGCACAATGTTGTAATAAGTGTGCGTGTGTGTGATGCATGTCTTCCAACCCATTTCTTTATCTCTTTTACTTAACCATTTTCGATGGTTGGTTTAGGGTTATTTACAATTAGCATCCTTATGCTTCGCATGCGTGCATCATTCATCTATTTTGCATGCACCGGGCTCGGTGCATCATATAAACTGCATTATATTTCAAGACCAATTTGAATACATGTTATCAAGTTGCATTTCATATGCCATTTTAGAATAGCCGAGCCTATTTTAGTTGCATTTTGCATGTGTTGCATTAGGCATTGTTGACATAGCTAGGATCATGCATTGATTACTAACTAGCTTTTGTTTTGGCTTGGAGTGCTAGGTAAGCTTTTACGCTTTAGCATATTGCATGTGTATAAGTGATTTCCATGATAGCATGCTTACCATGAGGCTAACTGCTTAAGTGTTTAACTGCATGAATGCCTGTGGATGAAGGCTTAATTGCTTGAATTGGAACAATTCATCGAAATGCGAGTTTTAAGCCCACTTGAAGTCGAAAAATCAGGTTTTTTATAAAGCCCACTTGAGGGTGCAAATCTGTGACTTAGCCTACTTACGAGTAGCAACTTCAAACCACTTTCGAAAAACAAACATGAGTTGTTTTGTTTCAATCCCCATGATTGAGTCTATACTTGTATGCTGTGCGCATCACATAGTAAGCTAGCTAATAAACCAGAATAAGAACGCATGTGTTTTGAAAAACAACATATCATGTTAGTACAGGCCGATATTTGATCGGGCGAGCGAGGGTGCTCATTTCAGGACCTTCCTCTCTCATACCCAAGTTCCCAAGCCAAGGCAACTTTGGTGATGACGGACACGTGGCCTTAGGCACGAGTTAGGGTTTCTTAAATTTCCAAAAAAAAAAATATTTAGGTGGTGACTCTGAAATCTGGCAAAGCAGTCCATGTTTGGCACTTCTTGATTTAAATCAGTTTTCCAAAGTGATTTGCCGGATTTGGACTCTTTGGTGATTTATCAGTCTTACATTGCACTTTGTGAGATTAGATTCAGAACCGTGGCAGGAGTCTGAACTGTAGTAGCTAGAACTACAATTCGCACCCTTATGCGTGGAACGGAGTTTCGAGCGGTCTACAGTTTCTGGCGACTCTGCTGGAGATGTAGAGAACTTGACTCGAACTCATGATATGTTGTTTTGTCTACACTTATGTGTTTCTTTGCATTGCATTTGCATTGTTACGCCTAGGACACCGTGTTTGCCGTTTGCTATTCTTGAATAGTTTGCCGGAGGCTGCGTGCCATAAGGTTGACCAGTTATGGGCTTTGGACGATGGGAGCACAAACCTCGGTTTTTACCGAGGCACCCTTTTCGACCATTCGACCTAGTTGCATAGCGGAAACCATAGTGACCATTCCAAACTAGAACATGTTGCTTACCCGATTGTAGGTTGTTTGAAACCACTACGTGCGTAGTGAAACCCTAGCTCCTGACAAGATAGGACAGGGAAACCCTACCCCTCCATAGGGGTGTTTTGGCTCTCACTTTCTTGTTATGTGCTTTTAGTGTGTGTCTTTACAGGAATGTATGTATCAGTTTTCAAGTTTGGGTATCAAGTTTGCGGACATTAGTATTTGGGGGAATCAGTTTTACCTGAGGGTATCAGATTTGAGGTAGTGATTTGGGAATAGTAGTCAGTGTTGAGAACAGTGTGTTTAGCTTACAAATGCCAACTGTGTGTTGTCTTAATTTAAGCCGAAGTGCTGTCCGTTTTTCTACTTATTGTTTCCTTATTATGCTTTATTTATTTTTTTGCAAGGTAGTTTAGCATCATTGCTTTCGAATAGGCAGTTTCCCCCAAAGCACTCTGGGTTAGAGGTCGAAGACTTCATCGATTCGAGGACCTGATAGACGGACAACCAATGTTCCTTTCATTACCCCTGGTTACTAGACGGAGGTCAGTTGGGCGTAGTTCATCAGTAAAGTGGTTGCCAGATCAGTGGTCCTTATTCACCTGCTTGATGAATAGTTAATTGAGGTTTCCATTTACGCATGAGAGATACACCTATTGTTCAGTTAGATCACCACCTTATGGCAAGTATGGAGGACATGATGCGTCAGCTCCAAGAAACTATACAAACCATGCAGTAGGATGTTGCCCGCCAGGCAGAGGTTGCTGCACATCAAGCAGAAGTAGTGGCTCAACAGGCAGAGTTAATTGCTAGGCTACAGCAGCAACAACCACAACAAGCCGGAGCCTCTGCTTCGTATCCACCCCCACCCCCACCTAGAGTTGCAACACTCGGGGAGACTGCATATGTCCAGGAAAATACGGATGTCCCAACGGGGCCAGTTTCACCCCCAATCCTACCTCAGCTGTCCAAAGTACCGACTAACCTAGTGGATAAACCGTTTGAATTTGAGGTGGATCCATCAGCGCTGAAAGTGAGCAAGTTAGAAAAGCTATTCAAAAAAGCTCAAGGCGTTAATTCCATACTTGACATAGAGAACGGATACACTGATTCGGCGGTGACTTTGCTGGACTGGTTCAAGATGCCGCATATAGACCGATTTGACGGTTCTAGGGATCCCATGGTACACCTGCGGTTGTTTTTAGATATCCTAAGGCCAATGGGCCTCTCTAGACTGCAAAAGCTTTCCCTCTTTGGCCCGACCCTGTTGGGTGTCGCCACCATCTGGTTTGTGAAGTTGGAAGATTCTATCAGGAGAAGTTGGGAAGAAATGGTCGAGGCCTTCGTCGCCCAGTATTCATACAATACTCAGATCGAGGTCACAACCCGTGATCTTGAGACAATGAGGCAAGAGCCAATAGAGGGCTTCTTTGACTTTGTAACCCGTTGGAGAGCCAAAGCTTCTATGATGACCACTAGACCGGCCGAGAAGGATCAAATGCGGATGGTTGTGTGCAACCTCCAAGCCAAATTGATGCAAAAGATGATCGTCTTACCCCTCCCTACCTTTGCGGATTTACACAAGATCGGCGTAAAGATTGAGGACGCCATGAAGCAGGGTCTCATTGACCACGAGAGAGAGCAGTCCAAGAGGGCATTCACCGTGGTTGAATGCGAGCACGAGTAATCTTTGCGGTTGCGAACTTCTAATGTGGGCATGGTCACCACCACCGTACTAACAACAGCCACACCCTTTACAGGCACATCTAGTGCCATCCCTCAACTAGAAAAATACCCACCTCGGGGCCAGAGGACTTTTATCCCGCTGTATACGCCTTTGTCCAAGGCCCTGGGGGTTTTAATCATAAAGAAGCATTTGAAGCCCCTAGAGCTATGGCCATTACCAGACAAACTTCATGCTTCCCATAACCCAGCCAAATACTGTGCCTTTCACCAACAGCATGGTCACGACACCGACCAGTGCAACAGACTTCGTCATGAGATTCAGGATCTCGTCGACAATAAGGTGATTACACCTCTAGAAAAACCAAATGTCATAACCAACCCGCTCCCACCACACAACCAAGCTCCACCACCCAAACACATCAATCTGATCCAAATTAGGGTTATGCCATACGACCCTAGCATATATATCACGCCTTCCTATCTACCCAAGCTTGAGGTGTTCATCCCGGACATCACGGATTTGTGCATGTTGAGCACCTCCCAAACCTAACCTAAACCGGTGGTGGTGACTATCGAAGATAGAATTAGGTTGACTTTAGAGGAAGATAGGAATGATTATTTAGAGCATGAGGGGTCTGCGAGCTTAGCATGCAACCTGAGTGGTTATATCGTATCAACAGACCAAGCAAAGCTAAGGGTAGAATTACCAGTTGGGGGTAGAGATCAGTGTGGTTCGGGAGGATGGACCTAGTCAGGGGTTGGATGACCTAGCAGAGTTGGAGGAGGATATCGCGAATCTGTAATTCTTCAATGAACAAGACCTAGGGGATGTGAGCATCAACTAGTTTGACCTGGATGGATCAGTAGAGGCTACAGGGTGGTTCAGTGACGAGCCAGATGTTGTTGAGACACCTCAGCTAGAACAGGGGCAATTAGGAACCAGAACATCGAGAGTGCATTTGGAATGGCCGAGAATCAGGAAGAATCGCCGGAGTGCACTGGTGCAAAGAATTTTGCTCGAGAACCAGGCAATTTATGTACAACAGACGCCAAACAAGAGGCTACATTGAAGCGAATTGAGCAAGAAAAGATCGAAGATCTTGAGAGGGCTAGATAGGCCAAGGCACTGGCGTCTGGAATGTCTTTGTGAGCAAAAGCGATTACAGAGCTAGGATAGGCATGCATCGGTTGCCGATGGGATGTGTTGGGAAGACGATGACTTACGTCTTGCCCACACCAACGAAGATTGGGGGCAGACCCAACCGGATGACACCTGGTATGTTGAGGAGGTTGACCACTTGACTAGAAGTGGGCGGTATTTTAAGCTCCCACAGTTGGACCAACCAGAGGCATCTGGAAAAGATAAAGAAGCGGAGATGTAGAAAGAAAAACTGCTCGAGGAGGAGGCCGTGCTGAAATAGCTTAAGAAGATTCAAGCAGACATCTCCATCTGGGGACTACTAATGGCCTCAACGGTCCACAGACAAGCCATCATTTTTACAACAGACAGGGCTAAACTTTCAGTCGATACAATTTCGGAGCAGTTAGTAGGGCTAGTTTTTCTGGGAGGAGCTTCCCCGACCTTGACCTTCACCGACAAAGAGCTGCCTCCTGAGGGCTCAGATCATAACAAACCGCTCTACATCTCTGTCGAGTGTATAGAGAAATAGATACCGGTGGTCCTTGTTGACACAGGATCCGCTATCAACGTGTGTCCGTCGAGAACGGCATATGCAATTGGGTTGAAGCTTGCGGATTTTGGGCCTACAGCCCAGGTGATACGGGTGTATGATAATACCAGCCGAGAGGTGATGGGGATTGTACAGATTCGGACTCAGGTTGGTCCGAGGCAGCGAGATATTGATTTTCATGTCTTGGATGTGCCGGCCACCTTCAATCTACTCCTGGGGCGACCATGGCTGCACCAGGTGAAGGCTGTCTCTTCCACCCTGCACCAAATGCTGAAGTACCCCCACGGGAAGGGGATGTCAATCATTTAAAAAAATTCTTCAATACATCCACCGCTAGAGGTTTCTACATCAATTCTGGAGATTGATCATGGCGCGGATGATGTATTCTTTTCAGGATTTACCCTAGCTGAGGCCCGGGTTGTACAGAACATGATAGCTGTTGATGAGGGGCTATACGTCAGTGCACAATCTGTCTACCTTATTGTAGACACCCCATTTTTGACTGACCTTAAGACTCAGACGTCATTGATTGAGCGCTTGGTAATGGTGCATATTGTGCTCGTTCTGAGGTTTCGGAGTTTTGGCTGAGAGCCTTGCCTCTGGGCCTCGGAACTCTTTGTCCTTTGGCTCGGTTTGTGGACCAAGTCTTGTTTTCCCTTCCTGGAGGGAGGGAGTGGTCTTGTAGACCATCTCTCTGTGGTCATAGACTACTTTTCATGGTCGTAGGCCACTTTTCGCGTTTGGAGACTAGTTTTCGATTTTTGGAGCCTTTGATCGCGCGCCTTGTCTCGGGACCGCTTAGCAGTCTCCATTTGGTGTGGTTTTTGACCCACACCTTGTTGCCTCTACCTAGAGGAACACTGTGGTTCGGGAGACCACTTTTGTGGTTGTACACCACTTTTGATGCTCGTCAGCTAATTTTCGGGGCTTTTGGCCGCGTGTTTCGCCTCCCGATTTCTCGTCTTGCATCCGCTTCGGTTTGTTTTTGGTACAAACCTTGTTTTCCATATTTAGAAGGTGGTCAAAGGGTGGGGGACCAGTATTTCTCCTGGCTGACCACTTCTTCCTCTGCCAACTAGTTTTCTGGTTGGACAACTGGCTTTCCTGGTCTTTGGACCATCTTTTCTGGTCGGCCACCACACCACCACCTTGCATTTAGTGTGTTGACCTCTCCCACCTATGGCCGACTAGTTTTTGCTCTGGTTGACCACCTAAAGTGGTCGGCCGACCACTTAAACTAGCAGGCCGACCACTTCAAGTGGTCGGCTGCTTTTTGGCACCTTTTTGGAGATATTTTCCTTCAGTTGGCACAGCTAGAGGACATTAGGGCCATCCTCCATACACGTGTATGGAGGGATTTGTTTAAGGCTTAGCTTCTCCAAGAAGCTTTGCCTTTCCTTCTCTATAAGAGGGAGGCTCCTCCTCCCTTCTCTAGGGTCAGAAAATCTGAAGGAAGAGCATAGATATAGTGTTGTATCTATATTGCCTTGTTGCTCCATTTTGGTGTTCAAAAGTGTAGATTTATCTTACTTTAACACACAAACACACACTCAAACACACACTCAAACAGCATCCTTTTGCTACTGAGGTGCTTAGGGACTGATTTTGGTGTTCTTGGGTTGCCTTGAGCTTGAAAAACCTGCTGGAGTTGCAGTTATAAAGAGGGTCTTCAAGGGTGAGCTTTTGACCTTTAAATCCCCCTTTCTTGCTTAAGCTTTTAGCGTATCTTGCATGTTGTTTTAAGCTTAGCTCATAACTGATAAAAGTTCTATTTTTACATGCTTAAAAAGTTTGTTTAAGATCACTTTTGTGTTTGGGGTTGTTTACCCCCTCTTAGGCCTTGTTTGGCCTTGTTTTTGAGCCTTTTTTGTGAGCTTCGGGACCAACTTATATGGTGTTTTAAGGTCCTAAGAATGGTTGGGCCATCCCCTCTCATTAAATCTTCAATACATGCCTTAATATGCCTCATGTTTGAGCACCTTTGTTAAGTGCATGTTGACCATGTCTTAGTTGGTATTTGTGGTTATTTTGCTGAGGCATACCACTGTTTTTACTTGCCTTGGTCACTCCATGCATAGTTAATACACTTGTAGTGCAAATCACACACACTAGCTTTGTTCATGAAGTAGCATGCATTTCTAGCCTATGTTGTGTCCATTTCAGCATGCTCTTGGGCTTGTTTTACCATGTCATACCTCTGTTTAGGTTTGGTTTGGTTAGCCTTTGCTTGCTCCATGCACTTGTAGTGCATTTCCATGAAATAGCCTAACATGCATCATGTTGTAACATGTCATTCTAGCATGCTTTTGGCTTAACTTCATGAAGCTTTTGTTCATGTTTTAGTATGTCTAAGGTCTGATTTTGGTTGTACAGGTCATCCATGACTTGCTTTGTATAGGTATAGTTCAATCTAGCTTATTAGCTCTGTACACCAAGTCCACTAGCATGCTTCACTTGGACTATTTCAACGATTTGGCATCATTCATAATGTGATTTCAGCCCATGTTTCATGGCCATACATTCACATTTGTTACTTATTCAATGCGTTGGAGGGTTTCCCCCTTTATGCCTTAACATGAACCATTGCGTATGCCTTCATGCCCTTGCTTGAGAGCCATCATTTCAATGTGTTTTTAGGGTTATTATGCCATGATATAACTCTGATTTTTGTTTCTTAAGTCATTCCATGCTTGGTCTTAATAGGTGTAGTGTAATCCACCTTATTTGCCTCGTATGAATCATGCCTTATGCCCCTCACGCAAGCTTGTTTTGGGTTCCTTCCATGCATGTCTTAGACTCATTTTAACATGTACTAGGACTGTTTTAGGTTGCCTTAGCCACATGCTCCATGTTTTGTATACATGTAGTACAAATGCTCTTGCTTGCCTCAAGCTTTGAGCATCGTTGCATGCTTCATTTGTGTTGTGTACATGATTTGGCATCACCTAACATGACATTTCAGAGCTTATAGCATGCTTATGTTCCCACTTCATTCATGCTTTGAGTGTCTTTAAGTGTTGCGCATTATGGCCTTGTTATGGCCTTAGCTTGCATGCCTAGGCCTTTGGGCCCTTATCACAGCATGTTTAGGTCCTTGTTTTGACCTACTTGAGCTCTGTCCATGCTTAGTTCACGCATTTGTGCCATGTATTGCATGCCTCCTTTGTGTTGCTCTTTGCCAGCCTTTAATCCTTACGACCCTAGCATGCTTTACTTATGTTGTTTGAATGATTTGGCATCATTTCTTGCTTCATTTCAGTGCACTTAGTGTTGTTACACTTCCACTTTTGTCACTCATTGAGCGCTCTTGAGAGTTGTGCTCTTTGGCCTCTTTGATGGCCAATGCATTGTGCATGCATGCCTTGCTTTATGTGCCTTCATTTCATCACCAATGGCCACTGATTTGGGCATGACTGAGGTCTACCCCTTTTAGTTTAAGTCCATTCAACATGCCATGTATATTGCATTGAGTATGCCATGTTGTTCATCGCATTATGTATGCCTTGTACTTTGCATTGTGCATGCTTAGTTTACATCATTGCATTGTGTATGCTAACTGATTATTTGCATTGAGTATGCATGTTCCTAACATTGCTAAGTTGCCCTTATAGCATCGCATTGTCCATGCATGCATTAGCATTGTTCGCATGGCATTAGCTTTGTTAAGTTAATCATGTCACATTGCATTGAGTATGCCATGTAGTTCATTTGCATTGTGTATGCCATGCTTGCTTGCATTGTGTTTGGAATAGGTATTAGTCCGAACACGGGAAACGAGGGACATTTCATACTTAAAGTGATGAAATGTGCCTTAATTCCCAGTCGCCGATGCTCTTGATCATCCATGATAGAGTTCTAGGCCTTATGTGTTTACTTGTGCATTCATTTTCATATTGAATTGTGTAACTTCGCCTCTCGGCCATCACGCATGAAAATGCGGAATTGGTGGCCCGAAGGTCGAGAACCTACACTCCCATGAGTTCATGACATGATAGGGAGGGTGGTTGTGCACACATATCTTGCAAATACATTGCCATGCCCTTTCTTGCTCTCTGTTGCAGCAAATTGCAGTTCAGTAGCAACAACTGGTCGGCCAGCCAGAAAAAGTAGCTGGCTGACCACTTTTCTTAGACCAAGTTTGGGATGTTTAGAAAAAGTCAAAAAGTCAAAAAGTCACTATCTTATTTAAGTCACATCATCTTATTTAAGTCACATCACCTCTTTAACACATCACTTCAAATCCAACCCAAACCCAACTCATATTTCATAAAAAGTCAAAAAGTACACTTATTTAGTCTTCCCAAACTTGGCCTTAGTTTTCAACAACCAAAAGTGGTCGGCAAGGGTATGGAGAGACCAAAAGTGGTCGGCCACCCTCCCACTGGATTCCCAAGGTGGATTTTCATCTTTCTGGAGCTTGGTGCAAGTTTCTGAGGACAAATGAAAGCAAACCGTCGGGGCATCACATTGGATTTTTGAACGAGGCGACCGAGCATGCATCCAGTCTTCTCCCTCCGTGAACCTCCTGCTTTTATTGCTTTCCTTAGCTGCCATGCTTACATAGCTAGCATTTTGCTTTGGTTTGTACCCTTTAATTAGTTAATGCGTTTAGCTATTTCAATTCGTTTTGTAATAATTAGTTAACTAGGATTAGTTAATTAGTTTGTTTTGTAATAATTAGTTTAATTAGCTTAGCTTAGTTAGTTAGCTTCTTATTCGGACTCTCCCTCGAGAGGGTCAATTGTTGTAATAACCGTGTGTGTGTGTGACGCATGTCTTCCAACCCCATTTCTTTCTCCCTTTTACTTAACCGCTTACGATGGTTAGTTTTAGGGCATGTTTCATTTAGCATACCTTATGTTTGCATGTTTGCATCATTCATCTGTATTGCATGCACCAGGCTCGGCGCATCATGCTAACTACATTGTATTTCAATTCCAATTTGAATACATGTGCCAAGTTGCATCTCATATGACATTCTTAGGATAGCCGAGCCTATCTTAATTGCATTTTCGCATGTGTTGCATTAGCCATCTTAACATGAACTAGGATCATGCATGATTTCTAACTAGTTCTCTGTTTTGGCTTAGAGTACACTATGAGTGTTTACGCTTAAGCATACTGCATGTGTGTTAATGTTGCCATAAAAGCATTCTTGCCATGAGGCAATTTGCTTATGTGATTAACTGCCTAAATGCCTATGGGTGAAGGTTGGATTACTTGAATTGGGACAATTCATCGAAATCCGCATTTTAGTCTACTTGCGAGTAGTAAACTTCAAACTATTTTCCAAACAAACGGATATGCAATGCTTTGTTCCAAATTAGGCGATCTAGTCTATACTTGTTTTGCTGTGCGCATCACATAGTAATTCTAGCTAATTAACCGGATTAAGAATGCATGTGTTTTCAAAAATTCGATATCATGCTTAGTACAGGCCAATCTTTGATCGGGCGAGCCGGGGTGCTCATTAAATGACCTTCCCCAATCGTACCTAAGTTCCCGGGCCGAGGCAACTTTGGTGATGACAGACACGTGGCCTTAGGCACAAGTCAGGGTTTCTTAAATTCCCCCAAAATAAAATATTTAGGTGGCGACTCCATATCTGGCAAAGCAGTCCATGTTTGACACTTCTTTACAAAAATCAGTTTTCTAAAATGATTTGCCGGATTTGGACTCTTTGGTGATTTACCAATCTCACATCGCACATTGTGAGATCAGATTAAGAACCGTGACATTTGAGTCCGAACTGAAGCTAGCAAAGCCCGAAGGGGCACGTCTACACTTATGAACAAGCTTCAGCACATCCTTGGGATGGGATTAGGGCGAAGTGGCCGGAAGGGCGTTGCAGCATCGGCCGAAGGGTCAGATAACCCATATACCTTTGGCTTAGGTTATCTGCCTACCAAAGAGGATTGGACGAGGAGAGGAAAAGAGATGGCCGAAAGAGCCAGGGCAAAGCCAGCCGGGAAGCATTATGAGTTGATGCACCGACCCATCCAGGGCACCCTGAACGGACGGCGCTTTGTCAGGAGGAAGACTTCCATTCTGCGGCTTCGAGCCATAGCTAAATCTTGAGGCGGTGCTTGCCGGGGTTTGATATTTTCATTGACTTGCAATTATGCAGGAATGAAGTTCTTGAAGCGCATGCACCCACCAGCTGAGGCTAAGCAGTGCAAGGAAGAGGATTCCGAGAGCACAGAAACTGAAATTGGGGTAGCACCGGCTTGTCTACTCTTAGATCCTCATATCGTACTGGAGTGCTTAGGGGATAACTTCTCAGTTTCCATGATCGGGAATGAAGCGGCTGTAGGCCCATCTTCAAACATTCTGGATGTATCCATCGCACTCTCTCTCATCTAGCAATACGAGGAGGGCTTTTTATCGAGCGGCACCCGGTTAGGTAGTGCGTCGGAATCTGATTCCAAAGTGCGTGGAGTCGAGAATCGAGTTCTTGACTCATCTGAGTCAAGTCTGTATTCTTGGGGGTGATACCCGGTATGCCACTATCCTGTGCAGGTCGTCTTTTTCTTTTTCCTTTGAGTCTGTTATAATAGAGGAATCAAGCGGACTGGATGTTATTAATAAGAATGGTATGGCTATGGCTCAGAGTAATTTTTACGCCTTTAATTTATTACATTAATCAAGACTTTCAAAATTTTGATGAAAGCGACAAGGAAGAAATTCCTCCAATTTTGCAATATTTGCTTGATCAAGAGCGGAGAGGTTTGTAAAACCTTTGGTTAATGAAATCACCACAATTAACGTTAGTCTTGAAAAGGACCCACGGTAGCCCAATCGGGTCTATGTTGTCTTTGGAGGCGCGAGCACTTAGTCGCTTTATTAAAAGATTTCAAAGATGTTTCTGACCGGATCCCTCTTGACCCGAGGCCGACTTGTTAGCGAAACTCGAAGGATCTGCGGATTAGACTCTGAAGCTCAACGAAGAGGTCACCAAGCACATTGGCGCAGGGTTCTGCTGGTATCTGAATACCCTACTTGGTTGGCCAATACAGTTCGGTCGAGAAGGATGGCGGTCGGAATGTGTGGACTTGAGGATTTGAACAAAACCGTCAAGGATGACTTTCCTCCGCATATCGGCGAATTAGTGGACTTTCTTTCTGGCATGCGCTACTCTCAGTCATGGAGGGGTTTGCAGGCAACAAGCAGATTTTGATGGCACTAGAAGGCGGGGAGAAGCGCTTTCACCACCGGTAGAACCTATTGTTATAGGGTGATGCCATTCGCGAAGAACAATGAGGCTATGTATCAGCGAGCTGCGACCACAATTTTGCGATATGATCCATAAAGAGGTTAAGGTGTACGAGACAACATGATTGTCAAGTCAAGGAAAGAGAGGGTCACTACAGCCTTGCGAAATTCTTCCAGCGATCGAGAGTATCGGTTGCGGTTGAATCCTCAGAAATGTACATTTGGTGTTACAGCAGGGAAAATGCTGGGGTTCTTGATCACACAAAAGGGCATCGAAGTCGACCCTTCCAAAATCAAGGCCATCTTAGAAATGCCACCAGGGGTGAAAAGGATGTGCAAGGCATTCCGGGTAAAGTATAATTCATGAGACGGTTTATTGCAAAATTAACCTTAACTTGTGAACCACTCTTTGGTCTCTTGAAGAAAGGAAAGAAGTTCCAATGGGATGACCGATGCCAAGTTGCTTTCGAGCAGATCAAGCAATATTTACAGAACACACCTATGTTGTCACCGCCTGAGCCCGGGAAACCGTTGATTCTGTACCTATCAGTGTTTGAAACGACAATGGGCTGCATGCTTGCCCAGGAGTCTGAGGACATAGTGGAGAAGGCTGTCTACTACTTGAGCAAGAAAATGTTGAATTACGAGACCCGCTACACTCCGTTGGAGAAGGCTTGTCTGGCCTTGGTATGGGCTACCGTGAAGCTGAGGCACTACCTATTAGCTTACTCTGTAATACTGGTTTCGAGATTAGATTCCATCAAATATCTCTTCGAGAAACCGACACTTACGGGTAGGCTAGCCCGTTGGTTGCTTTTGCTTTCCGAATTTGATCTGAAGTACATGATGCGCAAGTCAGTGAAAGGGAGAGTGGTAGCGGAGTTCCTAGCTGACCACCCAGTTAACAGTGATGAAGCAGTTGAGTATCTGTTCCCAGACGACGCCATTCTGTATGTTGAAGAAGAGACTTGGTCGATGTACTTTGATGGAGCGTCAAACCAATACGGGTATGGGATAGGGGAGTTGTTGATAGCACCCGACAATTCCCGCATACCCTTAGCGTTCAAACTCCAGTTCAAAGTATCGAACTATGAGGCATGTATTGCTAGACTAGAAGCCTCCCTGGAACTAGGGGCAAAACGGTTGGATGTCATCGGGGACTCAAACCTTGTTGTATCTCAAGCTAAAGGAGATTGGAAAGTTAAAGAAGAAAAGATAAGAATCTATCACCAGAGCTTGGACGTTCTGATTCCTCAATTTAAGAAACTGAATTTCGCTCATCTGTTAAGAGAGAACAATAGGTTCACTGATTCATTAGCAACTCTATCTTCTATGATAGACATCCCTTTCAGAGTCCGGATGCGTCCGATCATCATTGAACAGAAATTCGTGCCGGCCTACAAGTTGATTGTTGCCATAGATGAGGTACAAGATGAAAATCCCTGGTATTACGACATCTGGAACTTCTTAGAAAGGGAGGTGTATCCACCGGGGGCAAATGCCAAAGATAAGAGGGCAATTTGAAGGATGGCTACTCAGTTCATCGTTTGTAGGGGTAAACTGTACAAGCGGGGTTATCTCGGGATGCAAAAACTGTGTGTTGATGCTGAAGAGTCCAAGCGCCTGATGGAGGCCATCCATGGAGGAGAGTGCGGAGCGCACATGAGCGGAGTGATGCTAGCTCGGAAGATCCTTAGACAAGGTTATTATTGGTCAACCGTGGAGGAGGATTGTACTGGCTTTGTCTGGCAATGCCACAAATGTCAGATCCATGCAAACCGCATGAACATTCCGCCGTCGAAGCTGTACAACATGACTTCGCCATGGCCGTTTTCAATCTGGGAGATTGATGTAATTGGAGCTGTCACTCCGAAGGGGTCCAACGGGCATGAGTACATTCTGGTAGCGATAGACTACTTCACGAAATGGGTTGAGGCCCAATCTTATGTGGTATGGAAGGCATCACATGTTGCTAAGTTCATTAGAAACAACATCATCTATCACTATGGGGTCCCGAATGAGATTATTTCGGATAATGGTTCCCACTTCAAGAAGGAGGTCATCGACTTATTGGAGAAGTACAACATGGCTTTTCATAAGTCATCTATATATCGGCCGCAAACCAGCAGGCGATTGAGGCCATCAACAAGAACATCAAGCACATTACGAGAAGATGGTGGAAACCTATAGGGCGGCGGATAATTTGCCTTTTTGCTCTTTGGGGCTACGGACTTCAATTGAACTTCTCGGGGCAACTCCATATTCCTTGGTCTATGGGATGGAGGTCATTACGCCTATTGAAGTTGAGGTTCCGTCATTATGGGTATTGGTGAGTGTCGGATAAATGAGGCGATTAGCGAGTTGAAGTTGAAGAACTTATGCTCTTTGATGAAAGAAGGCTGAAAGCACTGTGTCACGTCCAGGTTTATCAACGAAGAATTGCTAGGGCTTTCAACAAGAAGGTTAAGTCGAGAATTGAAGAGGGGATCTAGTACTCAAAGACAACCGAGCTCCCATCCACGACCCTAGGAGCAAGTTCAGGCCTAATTGGACTAGTCCCTACATCATCAAGTCTATCTGGTTGGGTGGAGCTGTTGTTCTGATGGATTTAGATGGCCTTGAGTTCTCCCAGCCGATCAACATGGACAAGTTGAAGAAATACTTTCCTTGAGTGGCTCGCTAGGCCAAAAACCCGAAAGGGCGACCTAGGCAAAAGTTAAAGCATGAAAAATTTGTAATAATTAAAACTGAGCTCGCAAGGTTGAAAACCTAGAAAGGGCGGCCTTGGCAAAAGTTAGAGCATAAAAGGTGACCGTTAAAACACGAGTGAACCTGAACCGAACTCCGTAAGGCTTGATTCCCATCTTTGGGATATGTAGGCAACTTCATTATGAAGTACAGCCATAAACACTTCCAAATCAACTTTGTCCATGTGATCATGTTGGTCAACTTTGTCTATTCTGCATTCAAGAGCTCGGTTATGATCTCCAGTGCAGTGCTGTTCAGACTAGGGACAACTTTCTAGTTGTTAGATCTGGGGTTATACATCTCAAGGATAGATCTCTAGCATGTCCAGTTGTGATCCATATCAAAAATGGTTTTGAAAAGTTTGAATAAAAGTTGATTTTGCTTAAATTAATCTTTTTACGACTTGGACCATTTTTGGACCAAATGGAAAATTTTCGATACCCTAGCGTTCAATTACATTGATTTGATAGAGTTCTCCTACTCTTGAATACAAATTGAAGTTGCTTTTATTACATTCAAAAAAAACTTGAAAGTACTGATAAAGCAATAAATTCGGGGCACGGATAAGTCAGGTGTTCCTACGCCTCCTCCCAGAGCTTGTGGAAGCCTCTGATGCCAAAGTCGGCCCAACTTGCGCCTTTTCATCAAGCCAAGCTATGCACTCATCAAAGAGGGTGCAACTGAAAATGGGAACGGGGGCCAGAATCTCTCTTGTCCTCCATGCTGTGGCATACCGAGCTAGCTGTACGCCTTAGACTGGAAATGCGGCACGGTACTCTATCCCTTTCTTTAGGCAAGTCTGATCATACCCAAACTGGTATCGGAATTGGAACGGGAAGTAAAAGACACAATTTGTCAAGCCGATCAACTGAATCCTGGGCTGGCGAGACATGCTATTACTCATCGCCGGCAGATTAAGCCAGGGGCAGCGCCAAGCAATGTTGACAGCAGATAGACTGCACATCCATTTGCACCACCATCCCCCATCTGGGGCATCGACTAGACGTCGCTGGAAGAAATAGCCGCTAGCTGAATATGTTGGGCATGAGTCCACAACCTTCAACTTGTCCATCAACCATATTTGGGGAGGGATGAAAAATGAGAGATTAAAGAATATAGAGGTGTACGTGGAGAGAAAAGTGAGAAAAGGGTTTTGAGAGAAAAACCGAGCCTGAGGGCCGAGTGATGTGAGAAATATATGTGAGAAGGGTGGGAAACATTACCTGCAACAGCAGTGGACTCCCCGCGAATCTAGTCATCTCTCGGGGATGAAAAGAATCCAAATCCATCAATGTCTCAGCTAGTGTCATGGCAATGCAGCTCTTGCCCTCTCGGGGCGAGCAAGAAGTGAGACAACATGCACAAACAAAGCGCATGCCTCCGAAAACCCTGCCAGTGATGATCACCGTGGCCATCGACATCAGAAAATCGACGAATCAGGCTCGGAATGTCCAGTGCTCCGTCGCAAATCAAAGACCAAGCGTCATGCAAAGTGAGCCCGCACATCCGTCCTAAGGCTTGGATGTGGCCGAAGCAGAATTGGGGCAAGATCTCTTCATCGCACTCGGACTCCATCAAATCTTGAAAGTCTTCGAAAGTAGGACATATCTCTTGTCTGCCAAAGCTAAAAACATGAGTTACCAGATTCCAACACCTTGCCACGGCATGGAGGAACGGAAAATGCGGCTCGGCGTGGCGTGAATAGTGCATTTATTCGAAGCCCCGGAAATTCGCTTTTTACGAGCCATCAAGTTAGCAATCCAATTTTTGAGATTTTGGACAAGAAATGCTTCCATTTGGAGGAGAAACTGAGTTATAATGAGGGAACCACGAAGCTGGAACCTTTACGGAGGACAAGGCACTGTTTAGAGGACATATGGCAAAAATCTGGAGGTCCCCCAGCCACACTGGTCGGTCGACCACTTTTTCTGGTCGACTAGCGACATTTTTTGGTCTGCGGACCATTGGTCGGCAAGCTATTTTAGCTGGTCAACAATGAGCAAAAAGTGGCCTACAACCACTTCTAACCTCCAGCAAAGAGTTCCTACCCTTCCTATGTTTTGAGAGTGCTGAAGGTTTGAGTTTACTTCTGTTTCAGATGTGTCCGGTTGCTTTGTTTGCCCAATATGCATTTCCTTATCAAGTTGTTAAGTTCTGCTTATCGAGTTATTACTCTTTGATTATCGAGTTGTCATGATTTGTTTATCGAGTTGTTTCTCGTTGCTTATCGAGTTGTTGTAATTCGTTTATCGAATTATTCTTTAAGTCGTTTTGTTTGTTACGTTGGTTCACTACCTGACTTGGTAAGTGCTTATCAAGTGTTCAAACTTCCAACAATCTCATTTTTGTTCAAAATGCTACGATGCGATGCTTAGAATACAAATGCAATAATTTTTCAACAAAAAGTTGTTTTCATTCCATCATGGTTTCTTTTTACAACAAGTTATAAGTTTTAAGGAAAATAAAACTGCCTCACGCTGTACAATGTGCTACAACTACTAGTAAAAAGAAAACAAAGCAAAAACATCTGAAATGGTGCTATCTGGCTCAAGATCGAGAGGCCCTCTTCACCCTCTTCGGCTAAGCAACCTCTGCACCACCACCGTCGGCATCCTTGTCTAAATCGGAGCTGCCATCCTCGGAATCCTCCTCGGCGTCGCCTCTGCCCTCAGAACCAGAACCGGTCTCATCACCTCTACCTGCAGCTGTCTCTGACTGAGGGTGTGCAGACTCCTCCTCCTCCCTGGACAGGTCATCATGTCTGGCAGGCACTTGACACCTCCCTCGACCGCGTACCGGGATCCCTTTCCCCACTACTCGAGAAGGGCTGGGTGGCCCGGCCTATAGAGGTGTAACCTGAAAAAGGCAGCTTGAATACATCAGCTAGAGTATGTATATCAGATGCAAGTATGGTGCATAGAATGAATACACGCAGATATAGTATGTGAATGTGATGTGTCGAGTGTGCTCTATACATGTAGTGATTCAGTGCAGTGAAATATTCAGTTTTGGTATGTCATCAGAAGTATGATAAATACAAGGAAACTGAAAAGTATCAGAATGCGGTGGGCGTACAACATCATCTCTCTCCTCAAGACCATACCCTCGAGTAAGGCCATTGCCTTGAGCAACCCCTCAACATATCCTCTCGGAGGCTGCAGATGCAAGTTGAAGTCATCAGTGAATGAATGAATGTCTAAATATCTAAATGATAAGTAAAAGCTGTGGAGCATACCGATGCTGAGTCAGGGGCACTAACGTATCGATGATCTGGCAATGAAGGCTCTAGCGGAATTTGGTATGGTGTCCCATACCGCTAGCCTGTCAGATCAGTCGGAGGATCTAGCCACCCAGCACACTGCCAAGTGGGGGGCATCTCCCTGGTCCTGCCTTTCGATGTGCTGGCCCTGCTAGTCGAAGGTATGTCTGTAGCTCGGGCATAGCTTAATGAATGAATGTCAGCAGCTCTCCTCATGGAGGCACGAATACCTGTCAGAGGGGGCATCAGGTATGTGTCGAGATATGTCGTGTACTCCCCCTCCTCCAAGAAAAGGACTGCATCAGCACCCTGCATAAGGTCACTAACCTCCCAGGGAGTGAGACTCTCTGTGGTCTGCATATTTGATAGAGGCAATGATGGGATCTCCTGAGCAGGATTACTCAGTGTCTGGCACATGAAGCGCTCCTCAAGAAACCAGGCTCTGCCAACTGGTCCCTCAAACAAAATCCGGTATCGGGAGGTGCCCCATGCCCCAGCAAACTAGAACCGAGAATACCCTGGCATGACTATCCAAGGTTGCCAGGTGATTTGCGAATAACAAGTGCATGAATTGATCAATTGTCATAAATATGCAAGATGAACCGAAGCTAAAAGCATGAAGAACTGAGAGTTCTGGATTACCTCGGTCGCCCGTACAGTGTCAAAATACTGGCTGAGATATGGTAGATTCTGTCTGGGCCTAGGATGGCATCGACCCTCAAATCTACGTGAGCATGACACCTCGAGTGGTGCCTCAACCTCCAGATCGGGGGCAAGCGTCAGGAAGTAGGCGCATATCCACAGCTGTGAAAGACAAAGGCGATGGCGGTCGAATCGAATGTATAGAAAATACGAATCTTGAGTGCGAATCTGAATCTGAATGTATAGAAAATCTGAGAATCTTGAGTCGAGAATCTTGAATACAAAATGTATAGAAAATACAGAATGCTAAGTGTAGAATCACGAATCTGAGAATGTATAGAAAATCTGAGAATGTTGAGTGCAAAATCTGAATACAAAATGTGTAGAAAATATAGAATCTTTAGTCTGAATTTAATGTGTGTGATGTGTGGACTGTGTAGTGTATAGGTAATGAAAAGCAGAAATGTAAATCAAGAGGGCAGAATGTACCTCCCAGGCTATCCAGTAGCCACCTACTATGTTCCCCGACCTGCGGGAGGTTGCGCTCATATAGCAGTAAAGGGTAGCAAGGCCAGCGCCGCCCCAATCAAAGTGCCGGACCTGGGATAGGTCTACTAGAGCAGTCAGAAGATATAGCCTGACCGTGTTCCCCCTGTCGGAGAACAATGTGGTCTCGAGAAGGAACATCAGGAATCCCCAGGTATATTGCTCTGTGGCCTCGATAGTCTCAGGCACAGTCCCTCTGTACTGCTCAGTGAACCAGGTGTATCTGACCATGCATGATGATCAATAGATCGGCGGATGGGCTCTAAGATGATAAGTCCAAGTTGCCTCGCACTCGCTCATATCGAAATCATATGGGATCGGTCAACCTCCCACGTCGAGGCCCATCAGCATAGAAAAGTCATACGGGGTCATTGTCATGTCCCTAGTGGCTGAGAAATGAAAGGAGTTGGTGGTGTCCCACAATCTCTCTAGTAATGCGTCCATAAGGGTCCTACTCGCTCGAAGACGCGATAACCCCACACAAAATGGGCCAAACCCTGCCTCATCAACGATATGTCAAACACCATCTGGAAGCTCCATGTACCACTCCCTCGCTATGATCGATCCATATCCCTGGGTGAAACGGGAAGCTACCTGCGTTCAGAATGAATAGAAATACAGTGTGAGCTGTGTGCAGAATGAACAGATGTATTTAGTTTCAGAATGAATAGAATGCTGTGTTTGAGCTATGTGCAGAATGAGCAGAAATGCAGTGTGCAACTTGTGCTCAGAATGAGCAGAATTGCAATGTGTGAACTATGTTTCAGAATGAACAGAAGTGCTGCGCATGTACATGTGTTCAGAACGATAGATAAAATACATAGCGAAAGCATAAGTGTGCAAGAAATGAAAAATACATCGCAGAAAATGTAGAAGTGCGATCGCACCTCAGCGGCGTGGTGACTCAAGTGAGACTCCAGCTCCCGTAGTAGCAAGTCTGCGGGTGCCCGTCGCGCAAAATCTGTGAAATGATGGAAAGTGCTCGGTAGTAGTATGTGCTCCTGAGGGTGGTACCTCTCCGGGTCGAAAGGCCGAATCCTAGGCGGCAATGGCATGATGTCAGGCTCGTCCTCTACTCGCGGAGAACCCCCATCGTACGGGATGTGGCCAGCCATCTGAAAAAGGTGCAAAATGAGCAAAAATGAGTGAAATGAGCTAAAATTGCAAAAAGTCAACAAAAGTCAACTCTCAAGTAGAGAAAAAGTCAAAGAAAGTCAAAGCCTGGGAAAAGGTGCTAAACTTAGAGAGAAACATACCTCAAGTGGTGGAAATGGAGAAAGAAGCTCCGAAAACAAATTATGATCGGTTTAAAACGAAGAGAATCGAAAGTTTTTAGCTAATTAACTTCGCGTGGGGCGTTGGAAAACGCGTGCAAACCCCGGATCTGAGAGGGAAAAGGGTCTAGGAAGGAGGGGGAGTCAATTTCGGCTTTGAAGATGTGATGAAAAGTGATTTGGAGTTGTGTATTAAAAGGGCCGAGCCTCAAAAGACCAAATTGCCCTAGTTTTGCTAAACTAGTCGGCCAACCAGTTTTTCTAGTTGACTGACCACTTTGGTGGTCTACAAGTGGTTTGCAACTGGTGTAGGTGGTCGGTAGCCCTCCTGGGTGGTCTTCAGGGTCCCATTGTCCTCCCTGAGTGTTTTCAGACTGGTTGGGGTCCTTGGGTCTCGAGAAAGTGCAAGAAAAGTTCACTATTTTCGACTCGAAATGTCCCCGTGGGAACTTTGATTCACGTCTTCGATGCATCGCTCATCGTCACTTGTCAAGAGCAATGTGTATCCTTTTTAAGTATGTTGTGACCCCTCCGAGAGGTAAATCAGAGGTTGCATTTGAATTGGTCTCGTTCAAGCTTGTATTTTCTTATTTGGCATTTGCTTCAAACATGCTATTGAAGTTGCACATTCCTCGCATTGTTATGCACACCACTTTCATGTTGACACGCACCTTTTCACTTGCATTGTTACGCACGCTCTAGTTGCATTGTTATGCACCCTCTCCAGTCACATTGTCACGCACACTCTAGTTGCGTTGTCACGCACACTCTAGTTGCATTGTCATGTACCTCTTTACTTGCATTGTTATGCACATTTTACTTGCGTTGTCACGCTTGTTACTTGCATTGTTATGCACACTTTACTTGTGTTATCACGCACGTTACTTGCATTGTTGTGCACCTTTTCACTTGCACTGTTATGCACGCCACTTGCATTGTCATGCACGTTCTACTTGCATTGTTATGCATGCTTCAATCGCATTGTTATGCACACTCTTTACTTGCGTTCTCACGCACGTTTTAAGTGCATTGTTATGCGCACTCTTTACTTGCGTTGTCATGCACTTTTCACTTGTGTGAGACCATGAAATATCCTCTCACATGGATGTTGTAGAGATCCAACGAAGAGAAGAGCTTCACCCTTGTAGATCTGCAACGAGGAACATAGTCGGTGCCACCCAACTGGGGTTTCCGGCCGGGAGTACTCCGATGATGAAGTTAGTCCTGGAACCAAGAAATAGTATATATCAATATTAGAAGGGGTGTGTGTTTTGTGTAGAGAGAAAAGACATACCTCTCACTTGGGATGCCCCCCCCCCTTTATATAGAGGGGGAGGGGGGTGTGATATTTGTTTGGGCTGGGCCCATTGTGGGCTTTGTTTGGGTTAGGCCGAATAAGCTTGTACCTATATTTTTATGGCCCCCACAACTTGCATTGTTATGCACGTTCCAGTTGCATTGTTATGCATCGTTCCATCTGCATTATTATGCACGTCCCAGTTGCATTGTTATGCATCGTTCCACCTGCATTGTTATGCACGTTCCATTTGCATTGTTATGCACTTTTCACTTGCATTGCTAAGCAGCCTTCCATCGGCATCATAAGCGCACGTGTTTATCTTGTATTGAAATTGTATCTTGATATAGCATCGAACATGTGTTTCTACTATATTGTACCTGTTGAGTTTCTTTCTTATGCAGGCACGATATTGTAAGTACGGTTCATTTAAAGATGGTGAAACTGACGATATTGTATGTACGGTTCTTTTAACAAAAGTTTCGGTTCAACTTGATTGCTGCCCTCCTCACTCGTGTTTGACATGCATTTGGATGTACCTTTCTCCTCTCGCGTTTGACATGCGTTTGGACGACTGCGCTTTCTTGCACAGTCTTTCTCCTTTTTGATTTGTCTGTTGGGAGGTGTTTTGTTTGAGACTTTGGGTGATCCCGATAGTCGCTTTTAGTCTTTCCTACGTGAGTCGTAATGAGAATTGTATAATTTTCTTACATACTTTCTGCATACGATGTAGTTTGGTTTGTGTTTACTTGCTTATGTACGAGTTTCTGTAGCATTCCTTTGCATAACATTCACTTAAAATGTTGCATTTATTTTGCATAATTGCTTCATCACAGCCCTCTTTGCATAATCATAAGTTATGTTCTGCATTGTGCATGTCATTTGCATTTTGCCCTTGCCTGCGGGTATCTTGCATGTTTGTCTAAGTCTTCGGCCTTGTCAAAAATGGGTCGTCTCTGGGCTTTGACATTCACTCCCATCACTTCTTGACTTTCGAGTTCTGTCAAAGAGGGGCAACTGTAGACACCCCATTTTTGACCGACCTTAAGACTCAGACGTCATCGATTGCGCGCTTGATGATCGCGCATGTTTGTGCTCGTTTTGAGTTTTCAGAGTTTTCGGCTGAGTGCCTTGCCTTCGGGTCTTTGAACTCTTTGTGTTTTGGCTTGGTTTGTGGACCATGCCTTGTTGACCTGCACGGAGAGAGAGGCATGTAGGCCACTTTTTGTAGTCGTGACTACTTTTCCCTCTTAGGCTAGTTTAGGTTTAGAAGCCTTGCCGTCGCCTTGTCTTGGGACGCTTAACGTTCTCCTCTCGGCTTGGTTTTTGGACCATGCCTTGTTGACTTTACCTAGAGGGAAACAGAGGTCTCTAGACCACTTTTTGTGGCCGTAGACCACCTTTCCCTTTCATAGACCACTTTTTGCGCCCATAGACTAGTTTTCGGGGCTTCTGGTTGCGTGCCTTGTCCCGCGGACTTTTGTCTTGCTTCCTTTTTGGTTTGGTTTTGAACCAAACCTTGTTTTCCTTGCCTGGAGGGTGGAACAAGGGGTGTAGACTAGTTTCTCTCCTTGAAGACCACTTTTCTCCCTTGCGGCCGGTTTTACGGGCGGTGGTCTTGGTGATGCATGGACCACCTAAAGTGGTCGGCCATGCCACCGTTCCTCTCTTTGTGCAAACTAGCTTATTGACCTTGCAGACCACTTATTGACCTTGCAGACCACTTTTTATGGTCGGTCGACTAGTGGGAGTGGTCGGTAAACCACTTTAGTCGGCATCTTTTTATTTTTACGTAGATATTTTCTTGCCATTGTTGGGCATAGAAAGCATCCTCCGTGCGTGTGTGCGAGATTTCTTGGACCTTCAAGCTTGTTGAACAAGCTTAAGGCTTGGGTTTCTATAAAAGGGGGCCTCCTTCCTCTTGTGTCAGGTTCAAAAATTTGCATAGGGCATATATATATCATTTATCTCTATTCTTCTTTCTTTCTCTCTATATTTGTGCTTGAAAGTGTAGTTTCTCCATACTTTTGTACACAACCACCTAGTGAAACACCACACTCTTGTTGCTGAGGTACCTGAGGGTTCTTTTTGGACTCAAAAGCTGGTTTTAGCTCAGAAAAGTTGCTGGAGTTGTTGCTTTGTTCTTGGTCTTCAAGTGTAAGGCTCTAATCCTTTTAAAGCTTTGTTTTGTTTAAGTTTTTGGCCTTATTTGCATGATGTTTTACGCTTAACTTCTACTGCAAAAAGCTTCATTTTCAAGTATTTGAAATGTTTGTTTCAAACCTCTTTGGTGTTGGGGGTGGTCTACCCCATTTTGGTCCTTGTTTGGCTTTGTTTTGGGCCACCTCTTTAGGCCTTTGTGATCACCTTTATTTGACCTCTTCACCACTGAATTCCAGAGAATTTCAGTAGTGGAAAGGGTGTTTTGAGGCCCCAAATAGGAGGGGGTTGCCCCCCTCCTCTTTTCTTGTATGCTTGTGTTGATGGCTCATCAAAGTAGCATGTTTGTTAAGCGTGTTTTGGCTCCATCTCAGCTTATTTTTGGCCTTATTTCAGTATGGCATACCTCTGTTTTGGCTTAGTTTAGGCCACCCTTGCATGCTTTATACACTTGTAGTGTAATCCTTGCAAACTAGCCTTCTATGCTTAAGGTTTTAGCTCACCTTTCTAGCATGTATTGGTTCCATTTCAGCATGTTTTTGGTCATTATTCAGCATGCTTTAGCTCTGTTTTGGGTGGTCTTGATCATTTGGACCTTGCTTTGTATAGCCATAGTTCATTCTTGCTCACTAGCTTTGTGTTTTGAGTCCACTAGCATGCATTGCTTGGGCTATTTGCATGATTTAGCATCATTTGATATATGATTTCAAAGCATGTTTCATTATCATACACTCACATGTGTCACTCTTTCAATGATTTTGGAAGGTTGTGCTTTATGCCTTAAATATGAGCCAATATGTATGCCATCATGCCTAAGCTTTTGGGCTACCATTTCAGTGTGTTTTTGGTGTTATTTTGCCATGATACAACTCTGTTTTTGGTTGGTTAGAGTATCCCTCATTTGCTTCTTACACTTGTAATGTAACCACGCTCATTTGCCTAGCTTACTTGATGTTTTGGCTTACCATGCTAGCTTGTTTTGGCTACACTCCGTGCATGTTTTAGCCTTGATTTGACATGCTCTAGGATGATTTTGGGTTGTCTTGGCCATATGGTTCATATATTGCATAGCTGTAGTGCAATGGGCTTGACTAGCCTTGTGTTTTCATGCCTCTAGCATGCTTCATTTGTGACATGTGCACAAATTGGCATCATTTAACATGTTATTTCAGAGCATATAGCATTCTCATGTTCTCACGTCTTTCACTCTTTGAGTGCTTTTAAGGGTTATGCCTTTGTGCCTCGCTTATGGCCTAACTTGTATGCATGCGTGCCTAGGCTTTTGAGCTCCCATCTCAGCATGTTTTGACCTAATTGAGCTTTGTCTATGGTTGGTTCAATCATTTGTGCCATGCATTGCATGCCTCTTGTGTTCCTTTTCGTAGCCTTGTGCCTTAGGCCTTCTAGCATGCTATACTTGTGTTGTTTGGATGATTTGACATCATTTCACACCTGATTTCAGTGCATATAGTGTAGCTACAGTCTCACATTTGTCACTTCTTAATCATGTTTGAGAGTTGTGCTCTTATGCTTAGTTGATGAGCCATCACATGAGCATGTGTTCTTGGCCCTTTTGTGCCTAAATTTTGATGTGTTGGCCACTGTTTTCGCATGATTTAGGTCTGTCCATATTCAGTTTAAGTCCATTGAGCATTGTATTGCATGCCTCTTGTGAGATGTTCTTTCCTAGCTTTAATTCCTTAAGCTTCTAAACTTGCCATGCATGCATTGTTCACGTGTTGGAACCTTGTGCATGCCATTCTAGCATTTATAGAAGAGCATGTTGTTTGCATGTTGTTACATTGCATTGGGTTTGCATGTTGCATTACATTGTGCTTGCATGCTATTGCATTGCATTATGCTTGGAATGTTGTTGCATTGCATTGTGTTTGGATAGGGTGTTAATACAAACATGAGAAATGAGGGATGTTTCATACTTGAAGTGATGAAACGTGCCCTATTTCTTGGTCGCCGACCCTCTTGATAATGCATGATAGAGGTTAAGGCCCTTATGTGTTATTTGTGCATTCATTGACATTGAATTGTGTGAACTTGGCTTCTCGGCCATCGTGCATTGCGATGCTTTCGGTTGGTGGCAGAGTCGAGAATCGCACTCCTTGAGCTTAAGAAATGATAGGGAGGGTGGTTATGCACACATACCTTACAAATACCTTTGTTGTCCCTTTCTTGTTCTCTATTGCGACAAATTGGAGCTTGGCGATTTTCTAGTCAGCAGACCAGTAAAAGTGCTTGGCTGACCACTTTTTCTTGTCTGCAACATGTGTAAGTGGTCTACAGGTGGTCTAGAACCCCATTAAGTGGTCAGCAGCCTTTCTGGAGGTCTCTATGATGGAGTAGAAGCTATCTGGAGGTTTGTGTAGTGTTCTGAAATCAAATGCCAACAAAGGCAAGTTGGGGCATAGTAATGGATTTCCGAACGAGGCGACCGAGCATGCATGCACCCCTCGCCCTGAGGACCTCTTTTTACTGCTTTACTTAGCTGCTTTGCTTAGCTAGAAAATGCTTTGGTTTTTGTACTTAATTAGTTAATGCGCTTAACTATTCAATTTGTGTTGTAATAACTAATTAGTTAACTAGGATTAGTTAATTCGTTTTGGTTTGTAATAATTAGTTTAATTATCTTAGATTAGCTGGTTAGCTTATTATTTAGACCCTCCGTCGAGAGGGCACAATGTTGTAATAAGTGTGCGTGTGTGTGATGCATGTCTTCCAACCCCATTTCTTTCTTCCTTTTACTTAACCGCTTTCGATGGTTAGTTTAGGGTCATTTTCAATTAGCATCCTTATGCTTCGCATGCGTGCATCATTCATCTGTTTTGCATGCCCCGGGCTCGGCACATCATACAAACTGCATTGTATTTTAATACCAATTTGAATACATGTTATCAAGTTGCATTTCATATGCCATTTTAGAATAGCCGAGCCTATCTTAGTTGCATTTTGCATGTGTTGCATTAAGCATTATTGACATAGCTAGGATCATGCATTGATTACTAACTAGCTTTTGTTTTGGCTTGGAGTACTTGGTAAGCTTTTAAGCTTTAGCATATTGCATGTGTGTAAGTGACTGCCATGATAGCATGCTTGCCATGAGGCTAACTGCTTAAGTGTTTAACTACATGAATGCCTGTGGATGAAGGCTTAATTGCTTGAATTGGAACAATTCATCAAAATGCGAGTTTTAAGCCCACTTGAAGTGGCAAAATCATGTTTTTTTTTAAAGCCCACTTGAGGGAGGCAAATCCGCGACTTAGACTACTTGCAAGTAGCAACTTCAAACCACTTTCGAAAAACGAACATGAGTTGTTTTGTTCCAATCTGCATGATTGAGTCTATACTTGTATGCTGTGCGCATCACATAGTAAGCTAGCTAATAAACCAGAATAAGAATGCATGTGTTTTCAAAAACAACATATCATGTTAGTAGAGGCCGATCTTTGATCGGGCGAGCGAGGGTGCTCATTTGAGGATCTTTCCGTCTCGTACCCAAGTTGCAGAGCCAAGGCCACTTTGGTGATGACGGACACGTGGCCTTAGGCACGAGTCAGGGTTTCCTGAATTTTCCAAAACAAAATATTTAGGTGGCGACTCTAAAATCTGGCAAAGATGTCCATGTTTGGCACTTCTTGATTAAAATCAGTTTTCCCAAACGATTTGCCAGATTTGGACTCTTTGGTGATTTATCAGTCTTACATTGCACTTTGTGAAATAAGATTTAGAACCGTGGCGAGTCGGCGTAGTAGCTAGAGCTACCATTTAGCGCAGTGACGAGTTCGGGTGGTCTACACAATCCAATTTGTGAGATTTTGGACAAGAAATGCTTCCATTTGGAGTAGAATTTGAATTAGAATGAGGGAACCACGAAGCTGGAACCTTTATGGAGGATAAGGCACTGTTTAGAGGACATGTGGCAAAAATCTGGAGGTCCCCAACCACACTGGTCGGCCGACCACTTTTTCTAGTCGACTAGCCACTGTTTCTGGTCTGCAGACCATAAAAGTGGTCGGCAAGCTATTTCAGTTAGTCGGCAATGAGCGAAAAGTGGTCTACAACCACCTCTAGTCTCCAACAAAGAGTTCCTTGCCTTCCTATGTCTTTGAAATCTTGAAGGTGCGAGTTTATACGAAGGAAAGGAAAACGCAGCGGAGTGCGACTCAACGTGAATAGTGCATTTATGCCGAAGCCTCAGAAATTCAACTTTTCCGAGCCGTCCAAGGAAGCAATCCAATTTGTGAGATTTTGGACAAGTAACGCCTCCATTTTGGTGCAAAACTGAGTTAGAATGAGGGAACCACGAAGCTGGAACCTTTATGGAGGATAAGGCACTGTTTGAAGGAAAAGTGTCACAAAATTGAAGGTTCCCAGATAAGTGGTCGGTTGACCACTTTTTACGTCGGCGTACTTTTGGGTTCGAACGAGAAAAAGCGGTGGCGAGCTCTAAAAGTGGTTGGCCATGTGCAAAAAGCTGGTTTCCAGTTGTTTCTTGTCTCGAGAAGGGAGTCTCCAGCTTTCCTGTGTGTTGAGAGTACTGAAGGTCCAAGTTTACCTCTGTTTCGGATGCATTTTGTCGATTTGTTTGTCTCAAAATGCATTGACTCTTCAAGTTCTTAAGTTTTGCTTATCGAGTTGTTAAGTTTTACTTATCGAGTTGTTGCTCTTTCTTTATCGAGTTGTTGCTCATTGCTTATCGAGTTGTAAACTTGCTAAGGTTTTGTTTCTTAGTGAGTTAAGTTGTTTAGTTTGTTGCGTTGGTTCACTACCTGACTTGGTAATACATAGGGTTTAATCTCCATTCAAATTTCATTTTTGTGCAAAATGGTGCTATGCAATGCGATGCTAAGAATACAACACTTTTTTTGAACAAACAGTCGTTTTCATTCTATCATAGCTTCTCTTTTTTTCTTTTCTTTCTTTCTTTTTTTTTTTTTTTTACAACATGTTACAAAAGGGTACAAGTTTTGGAAGAAAATAAAACTGCCTAAGCTGTACAATGTGCTACAACTACATGTAAAAAGAAAATAAAGCAAGAACATCTGCATCAGCGCCATCAAGCTCAAGACCGAGAGGCCCTCTTCACCCTTTTTTGCTGAACAGCCGCCGCGCCACCGACACCGGCACCATCATCTGAATCGGAGTCACTGTCCTCGAAATCCTCCTCGGCGTCGCCTCCACCCTCAGCACTAGAACCAGAGTCGTCATCTCTACCTGCAGATGTCTCCGACCGTGGATGTGCCGAATCCTCCTCCTCGCTAGACTCCTCCTCATATCTGGTAGGTGCCTGCGTCCCCCTCGGCTGCGTACTGAAACTCCTCTCTTAGCTGCTCGAGAAGGCTTGGATGGACCAGTCTGTAGAGGCGGGACCTGAAAAGGATAGTTTGAATGCGTCAGCGAGTATGTATATCAGATGCAGATGCGAGAATTACATAGAGCGGGTGCATGCAGATATTGTGTGTGAATACGATGTGTCGGATGTGTTCTATACATGTAATGAATCAATACAGTGAAATGTTCAGTTTCCATATGTCATCAGAAGCATGTTAAATGAGAGGAAATTGAGAAGTACTTGAATGCCTGAGGCACAAAGCATCGTGTAGACGCGCCCCTTTGAGCTTTGTTGGCTACAGTTCGGACTCAAATGTCACGGTTCTTAATCTGATCTCACAATGTGCAATGTAAGATTGATAAATCACCAACGAGTCCAAATCCGGCAAATCGTTTTGGAAACTGATTTTTGTAAAGAAGTGCCAAACATGGATTGCTTTGCCAGATACAGAGTCCCCACCTAAATATTTTATTTTGGGGGAATTTATTAAACCCTAACTCGTGCCTAAGGCCACGTGTCTGTCATCACCAAAGTTGCCTCGGCTCGGGAACTTGGGTACGATTGGGAAAGGTCATTTAATGAGCACACCCACTCGCCCGATCGAAGATCGGCCTGTACTAAGCATGATATCGAATTTTTGAAAACACATGCGTTCTTATTCTGGTTAATTAGCTAGAATTACTATGTGATGCGCACAGCAAAACAAGTATAGACTAGATCGCCTAAGTTGGAACAAAGCATTGCATATCCGTTTGTAAGGAAAATTGTTTGAAGTTTGCCACTCGTAAGTAGGCTAAAAATGCGGATGTCGATGAATTGTCCCAATTTACGTAATCCAACCTTCACCCGGCATTGAGTGATTAATAGCAAATAAGCAATTAGCCTCATGGTAGGTATGCTTTCATGACAACATTAACACACATGCAGTATGCTAAAGTGTAAACACTCACAGTGTACTCCAAGCCAAAACAAAGAACTAGTTAGAAATCATGCATGATCCTAGTTCATGTTAAGATGGCTAATGCAACACATGCGAAAATGCAATTAAGATAGGCTCGACTATCCTAAGAATGTCATGTGAGATGCAACTTGGTACATGTATTCAAATTGGAATTGAAATACAATGCAGTTAATATGATGCTTGAGCAGGTGCATGCAATCTGAATGAATGAATGCAAACATGAAAACATAAGGTATGCTAAATGAAACGTGCCCTAAAACTAACCATCGTAAGCGGTTAAGTAAAACGGGGAAAGAAATGGGGGTTGGAAGACTTGCATCACACACACGCACGCTTATTACAACAATTGGCTCTCTCGAGCGAGAGACTGAATAAAGAGCTAACTAGCTAATCTAAGCAAATTAAACTAATTGTTACACAACAAACTAATTAACTAATCCTAGTTAACTAATTATTACAAAACGGATTTAAATAGCTAAAAGTATTAACTAATTAAAGTACAAACCAAAGAAAAATGCTAGCTATCTAAGCATGGCAGCTAAGGAAAGCAATAAAAGTAGGAGGTTCTTGGAGGGAGAAGACTGGATGCATGCTCGGTCGCCTCGTTCAGAAATCCAATGCGATGCCCCGATTTGCCTCTGTTTTCATTTCTCCTCAGAGACTTGCACCAAGCTCCAGAAAGATGAAAATCCACCTTGGGAATCCAGTGGGAGGGTGGCCAACCACTTCTGGTCTCTCTATACCCCCGCCGACCACTTTTGGTTGTTGAAAACTGAGAAAAGTGGTCGGCCAGCTACTTTTTGGTTTGGCCGACCGGTTATTCTTCTTTGAGCGCAATTTACTGCAACAGAGAGCAAGAAAGGGCATGGCAATGTATTTGCAAGATATGTGTGCACAACCACCCTCCCTATCATGTCACGAACTCAAGGGAGTGTAGGTTCTCGACCCTCAGGCCACCAATCATGCACTTTCATGCGTGATGGACAAGAAGCAAAGTTGCACAATTCAATGTAAAAATGAATGCACAAGTAAACACATAAGGCCTAGAACTCTATCATGGATGATCAAGAGCGTTAGCGACCGGGAATTAAGGCACGTTTCATCACTTGAAGTATGAAACATCCCTCGTTTCCCGTGTTTTGAACTAACACCTATTCCAAACACAATGCAAGCAAGCATGGCGTACGCAATGTGAATGAACTACATGGCATACTCAATGCAATGCGACATGATTAACTTAACAAAGCTAATGGCTTGCGAACAATGCTAATGCATGCATGCACATTGCGATGCTATAAGGGCAACTTAGCAATGTTAGGCACATGCATACTCAATGCAAATATCAGCTAGCATGCAAAATGCAATGATGTAAACTAAGCATGCACAATGCAAAGTACAAGGCATACATAATGCGATGAACACCATGACATACTCAATGCAATATACATGGCATGTTCAATGGACTTAAACTAAAAGGGGTAGACCTCAGTCATGCCCAAATCAGTGGCCATTGGTGATGAAATGAAGGCACATAAAGCAAGGCATGCATGCACAATGCATTGGCCATCAAAGAGGCCAAAGAGCACAACTCTCAAGACCGCTCAATGAGTGACGAAAGTTGAAGTGTAACAATACTAAGTGCACTGAAATGAAGCAAGAAATGATGCCAAATCATGCAAATAACATAAGTAAAGCATGCTGGGGGTCCTAAGGCATGAAGGCTAGCAAAGAGCAACACAAAGGAGGCATGCAATACATGGCACAAATGCATGAACTAAGCATGGACAGAGCTTAAGTAGGTCAAAACAAGGACCTAAACATGCTGAGATAAGGGCCCAAAGGCCTAGGCATGCAAGCATGCAAGCTAAGGCCATAACAAGGCCATAATGCGCAACACTTAAAGATGTTCAAAGCATGAATGAAGCGGGAACATAAGCATGCTATAAGCTCTGAAATGTCATGTTAGGTGAGGCCAAATCATGTACACAACACAAATGAAGCATGCGATGATGCTCAAAGCTTGAGGCAAGTAAGAGCATTTGTACTACAAGTATACAAAACATGAAGCATGCAACTAAGGCAAGCTAAAACAGTCCTAGAACATGTCAAAATGAGTCTAAAACGTGCATGGAAGTAGGCCAAAATATGCTAGCATAAAGGGTATGAAGCATGGTGAATGCAAGGCATATAGGGTGGTTTACACTACACCTATTAGGACCAAGCATGGTATGACTTGAACAACAAAAATTATAGTTATATCATGGCAAAATAATCCCAAATAACCACTGAAAAGGTGGCTTGCAAGCAAGGGCATGAAGGCATACACAATGGTTCATGTTAAGGCATAAAGGGAAACCCTCCACGCATTAAATAAGCAATAAATGTGACTACATGGACATGAAACATGGGCTGAAATCACATTATGAATGATGCCAAATCATTTAAATAGTCCAAGTGAAGCATGCTAGTGGACTTGGTGTACAAAGTTAATAAGCAGATTGAACTATAGCTATACAAAGCAAGTCATGCATGACCAAGACAACCAAAATCAGAGCTAAAGCATGTTAAAACATGGACAAAAACTTCATGAAGTTAAGCCAAAAGCATGCTAGAATGACATGTTGCAACATGATGCATGTTAGGCTATTTCATAGAAATGTACTACAAGTGCAAGGAGCAAGCAAGGATAACCAAACCAAACCAAAAGAGGTATGACATGGTAAAACAAGCCCAAGAACATCTTTGAAATGGACATAACATAGGCTAGAAATACATGCTACTTCATGAAGCATACAAAGCTAGTGTGTGTGATTTACACTGTGAGTGTATTAACCATGCTTGGAGTGACCGAGGCAAGCAAAAAAAGTGGTATGCCTCAGCAAAATAACCACAAATACAAGCTAAGACATGGTCAACATGAACTTAACAAAGGTGCTCAAACATGAGGCATATTAAGGCATGTATTGAAGATGCAAGGAGAGGGGATGGCCCTCCCCTTTTTAGGACCTTAAAACACCATCCCCACCATTGAAATCCCACAAGATTTTAGTGGTGAGAAGGCCAAAACAAGGTGGTCCCGAAGCTCTCAAAAAGGTTAAAAAACAAGGCGAAACAAGGCCTAAGAGGGGGTAAACAACCCCAAACATAAAAGTGATCTTAACTATACTTGTTAAGTATGGAAAAATAGAACTTTTATCAGTTATGAGCTAAGCTTAAAAACGTATGCAAGATAGGCTAAAAGCTTAATCAAGAAAGGGGGTTTTAAGGCTTAGAAACTCACCCTTGTAGAACCACTTCAAGGCTGCAACTCCACTAGGTTTTTCAAACTCGAGGCAACCCAAGAACACCAAAATTAGCCCCTAAGCACCTCAATAGCATGAGGATGGTGCTTGAGTGTGTGTTTGTGTGTTAAACTAAGACAAATCTACACTTTTGATGCACAAAAATGAAGAAACAAGGCAATATAGAGACAAAGCTATATCTATCTCTTCTAAGGCAATTTTCTAAACCTGGAGGAGGGAGGAGGAGCCTCCCTCTTATATAGAAGAAAAGGCAAAGCTTCTTGGAGAAGCTTAGCCTCAAACAAATCCCTCCATACGCGTGTACGGAGGATGGCCCTAATGTCCTCAAGCTGTGCCAGCTAGAGGAAAATATCTCCAAAAAGGTGCCAAAAAGTAGCCGACCACTTGAAGTGGTCGGTCTACTAGTCTAAGTGGTCGGCCGACCAGTTTAGGTGCTTAACTAGAACAAAAACTAGTCGGCCATAGGTGGGAGAGGTCAACACACTAAATGCAAGGTGGTGGTGTGGTGGCTGACCAGAAAAGATGGTCCAAAGACAAAGAAAGCCAATTATCTGACAAGAAAACTAACTGGAAAAAGGAAAAGTGGTCTCCAAGGAGAAATACTGGTCTTCCACCCTTTGACCACCTTCCAAACAAGGAAAGCAAGGTTTGTACCAAAGACAAACCAAAGCGGATGCAAGACGAGAGATCGAGAGGCAAAAGCAGCGAAAAGCTCAAAACTAGTCTACGAAAGCATCAAAAGTGGTATACAACCACAAAAGTGGTCTCCCGACCACGTGTTCCTCTAGGCAGAGGCAACAAGGTGTGGTTCAAAAACCACAAAAGCTTAAGAATGTTAAGCGGTCTTGAGACAAGGCACGCGGCCAAAGGCTTCAAAAACTGGAAACTAGTCTCCAAACGGGAAAAGTGACATACGACCACGAAAAGTAGTCTTCGACCACAGAGAGATGGTCTACAAGACCACTCCCTCCCTCCGGGAAAGGAAAAACAAGACTTGGTTCACAAATCGAGCCAAAGCACAAAGAGTTCCAAGGCCCGGAGGCGAGGCTCTCAGCCAAAACTCTAAAACCTCAGAACGAGCACAACATGCACCATCACCGAGTGCTCAATTGATGACGTCTAAGTCTTAAGGTCGGTCAAAAATGGGGTGTCTATAGGGGCGTTGGAAAACGCATATAAAGTGCAGATCTGAGAGAGAAAAGGGTCTAGGGAGGAAGGAGAATGTATTTCGGCCTTGAAGGTGTGATACAAACTGATTTGGAGTTGTGTACTTAAAGAACCGAAGCTTAAAAGACCAAACTGCCTCGAAATTCTATACACTGGTTGGCCAGCCAGTTTTTCTGGTCGGCCGACCACTTTGGTGAGCAACAACTGGTCGGCCAACTTTATTACTGGTCGGCTAGCTTCCTTGATGATCCTCAGTGCTCAATTGTTCTTCCTATGTGTTTTGGTGGTGATTGGAGTCCCCGGTCCTCGAGAAAGTGCAAGAAAAGTACACTTTTTGGCTCGAAAATGTCCCCGCGGAACATGATTCAAGTTTTCGATGCGTAGCTCATCGTTCACTCATCCAAAGAGCGAGGTGTATCCCTTTTAAGTATGTTATGACCCTTCCGAGAGGTAAATTGGAAGTTACGGTTGAATTATGCTTGTTAAGGTTTACGTTTCCTCTTTCGGCATTTCTTTTCAAACATACATCTGAAGTTGCGCATTTCTTTCGCATTATCTTGCACTTTTTGAACGCGTTGTCGTGCATGTTTCACCCACATTGTTATGCACACCACTTGTGGCTTTGTTATACATTCACTACTTGTGTTGACATGCTCGTTTCGGCTGCATTTTTTTGCATCCTTACCGCATTGTTATGCGTCACACTTTGGTTGCATTGTCATGCATCCCTCGACTTGCGTTATTATGCACTTTTCACTTGCATTGCTATGCATGTTTCTAACAATATTGTACCTGTTGAGTTTCTCTCTTTTGCAGGCACGATATTGTATGTACGGTTCATTTGAAGCTGGCACGACCAGACAAACCAGACAGGTATTGTATGTACTTCGCGTGAGACGTAATGAGAATTGTATAATTCTCTTACATCCTTTATGCATGTAATGTAGTTTGTTTTGTATTCACTTGCTTAAAACTGTTGCATTTATTTTGCATAATTGCTTTGTTATAGCTTTCTTTGCATGATCATAAGTTATGTTCGGCTTTGTGCTTGTCACTTGCATTTTGCCCCTGCCTGCGCGCACATTTCTTTGTTATCTTGCCTGTTTGTCTAAGTCTTCGACCTTGTCAAAAATGGGTCGTCTTTGGGCTTTGACATTCACTCCTGTCACTTATGACTTTTGAGTTATGCCAAAGAGGGGCAACTGTAGGCACCCCATTTTTGACTGACGTTAAGACTCAGACGTCATCGATTGAGTGCTCGGTGATGGTGCATGTTGTGCTCGTTCTGAGGTTTCGGAGTTTTGGCTGAGAGCCTTGCCTCCGGGCCTCGGAACTCTTTGTGCTTTGGCTCGATTTGCGGACCAAGTCTTGTTTTCCCTTCCTGGAGGGAGGGAGTGGTCTTGTAGGCCATCTCTCTGTGGTCGTAGAGTACTTTTCATGGTCGTAGGCCATTTTTCCCGTTTGGAGACTAGTCTCCCATTTTTGGAGCCTTTGGTCGCGCGCCTTGTCACGGGACTGCTTAACATTCTCTGTTTGGCGTGGTTTTTGAACCACACCATGTTGCCTCTGCCTAGTGGAACATTGTGGTCCGGGAGACCACTTTTGTGGTTGTATACCACTTTTGATGCTCGTCAGCTAGTTTTCGGGGCTTTTGGCCGCGTGTTTCGCCTCCCGATTTCTCGTCTTGCATCCGCTTTGGTTTGTTTTTGGTACGAACCTTGTTTTCCTTGTTTGGAAGGTGGTCAAAGGGTGGGAGACCAGTATTTCTTTTGGCCGACCACTTCTTCCTCTGCCAGCCAGTTTTCTGGTCGGACAACTGGCTTTCTTGGTCTTTGGACCATCTTTTCTGGTCGGCCACCACACAACCACCTGGCATTTAGTGTGTTGATCTCTCCCACCTATGGATGACTAGTTTTTGCTCTGGTTGGCCACCTAAAGTGGTCAGCCGACCGCTTCAAGTGGTCGGCTGCTTTTTGGCACCTTTTTGGAGATATTTTCCTCTAGCTGACATCAGGGCCATCCTCCATACATGTGTATGCAGGGATTTGTTTGAGGCTTAGCTTCTCCAAGAAGCTTTGCCTTTCCTTCTCTATAAGAGGAAGGCTCCTCCTCCCTCCTCTAGGGTCAAAAAATCTGAAGGAAGAACATAGATATAGGGTTGTATCTATATTGCCTTTTGTGCTCCATTTTTGTGTTCAAAAGTGTAGATTTGTCTTACTTTAGCACACAAACACACACTCAAACACCATCCTTTTGCTACTGAGGTGCTTAGGGGCTGATTTTGGTGTTCTTGTATTGACTTGAGCTTGAAAAACCTGCTGGAGTTGTAGTTATAAAGAGGGTCTTCAAGGGTGAGCTTTTGACCTTTAAATCCCCCTTTCTTGCTTAAGATTTTAGCCTATCTTGCATGCTTTTTTAAGCTTAGCTCATAATTGATAAAAGTTCTGTTTTTGCATGATTAAAAAGTTTGTTTAAGATCACTTTTGTGTTTGGGGTTGTTTACCCCTCTTAGGCCTTGTTTGGCCTTGTTTTTGAGAATTTTTTGTGAGCTTCGGGACCACCTTGTTTTGGCCTTCTCACCACTGAAATCCAGAGGTATTTCAGTGGTGGGGATGGTGTTTTAAGGTCCTAAGAAGGGGAGGGCCATCCCCTCTTCTTGCATCTTCAATACATGCCTTAATATGCCTCATGTTTGAGCACCTTTGTTAAGTGCATGTTGACCATGTCTTAGCTTGCATTTGTGGTTATTTTGCTAAGGCATACCACTATTTTTACTTGCCTTGGTCACTCCATGCATAGTTAATACACTTGTAGTGTAAATCACACACACTAGCTTTGTATGCTTCATGAAGTAGCGTGTATTTCTAGCCTATGTTGTGTCCATTTTAGCATGTTCTTGTGCTTTCTTTACCATGTCATACCTCTTTTTAGGTTTGGTTTGGTTAGCCTTTGCTTGCTCCATGCTCTTGTAGTGCATTTCCATGAAATAGCCTAACATGCATCATGTTGTAACATGTCATTCTAGCATGCTTTTGGCTTAACTTCATGAAGCTTTTATTCATGTTTTAGCATGTCTAAGGTCTGATCTTGGTTGTACAAGTCATCCATGACTTGCTTTGTATAGCTATAGTTCAATCTAGCTTATTAGCTTTGTACACCAAGTCCACTAGCATGCTTCACTTGGACTATTTCAATGATTTGGCATCATTCATAATGTGATTTCAGTCCATGTTTCATGGTCGTACATTCACATTTGTTACTTATTCAATGCGTTGGAGGGTTTCCCCCTTTATGCCTTAACATGAACCATTGCGTATGTCTTCATGCCCTTGCTTGTGAGCCATCATTTCAATGTGGTTTTAGGGTTATTATGCCATGATATAACTCTATTTCTTAAGTCATTCCATGCTTGGTCTTAATAGGTGTAGTGTAATCCACCTTATTTGCCTCGTAGGAATCATGCCTTATGCCCCTCACACAAGCTTGTTTTGGCTTTCTTCCATGCATGTCTTACACTCATGTTAACATGTACTAGGACTGTTTTAGGTTGCCTTAGCTACATGCTCCATGTTTTGTATACTTGTAATACAAATGCTCTTGCTTGCCTCAATCTTTGAGCATCATTGCATGCTTCATTTGTGTTGTGTACATGATTTGGCATCACCTAACATGAAATTTAAGAGCTTATAGCATGCTTATGTTCCCACTTCATTCATGCTTTGAGTGTCTTTAAGTGTTGCACATTATGGTCTTGTTATGGCCTTAGCTTGCATTCCTAGGCCTTTGGGCCCTTATCTCAGCTTGTTTAGGTCCTTGTTTTGACCTACTTGAGCTCTACCCATGCTTAGTTCACACATTTGTGCCATGTATTGCATGCCTCCTTTGTGTTGCTCTTTGCTAGCCTTCATGCCTTACGACCCTAGCATGCTTTACTTATGTTGTTGGAATGATTTGGCATCATTTCTTGCTTCATTTCAGTGCACTTAGTGTTGTTACACTTCCACTTTTGTCACTCATTGAGCGCTCTTGAGAGTTGTGCTCTTTGGCCTCTTTGATGGCCAATGCATTGTGCATGCATGCCTTGCTTTATGTGCCTTCATTTCATCACCAATGGCCACTAATTTGGGCATGACTGAAGTCTACCCTTTTTAGTTTAAGTCCATTCAACATGCCATGTATATTGCATTGAGTATGCCATGTTGTTCATCGCATTATGTATGCCTTGTACTTTGCATTGTGCATGCTTAGTTTACATCATTGCATTGTGCATGCTAACTGATTATTTGCATTGAGTATGCATGTTCCTAACATTGCTAAGTTGCCCTTATAGCATCGCATTGTGCATGCATGCATTGGCATTGTTCGCATGGCATTAGCTTTGTTAAGTTAATCATGTCACATTGCATTGAGTATGCCATGCTTGCTTGCATTGTGTTTGGAATAGGTGTTAGTCCAAACACGGGAAACGAGGGACGTTTCATACTTAAAGTGATGAAGCGTGCCTTAATTCCCGGTTGCCGACGCTCTTGATCATCCATGATAGAGTTCTAGGCCTTATGTGTTTACTTGTGCATTCATTTTCATATTGAATTACGCAACTTCGCCTCTCGACCATCATGCATGAAAATGCGTGATTGGTCACCCGAGGGTCGAGAACCTTGTAGACACCTCATTTTGGACCGTCCTCAAGACTTGGACGTCATCGTTTGAACACTCAATGATCATCCATGCTTGTGTTCATTTTGAGTTCTCGGAGGTCTCGGTAGTGCGCCTTGCCTCAAGAGCTGTCGACTTGGCTGTTTTGTGCTTAGTTGTGGACCAAGCACTTGTGTTTTTGCTTCTAAGGAAAGAGGGTGGCATGTTTGCCATCCCCTCAACCCACCGGTCGAGGCTTGAGGCCATCGGCCTTGTTTTCTTTTCGTCGACTAAAAGTGTTGGCTGATTGGCACTATATTTGGTCGACCGGCCCTTATTTTGGTCGATCAGCCATTTTTGGTAGCCGAACCCTGTTCATCTGCTTTATGCAGATATTTTATGCAAGCTGTATTAGCTGGCATCCACAATTCACCCCCTCCATACACGTGTATAGAGGGATTTGCACCTTTGCTTAGCTTGCTGAGGAAGCCTTGGAATTGAATTCCTATAAGAGGGGAGCCTCCCCTCCCTTTCCAGAGGTTCAACAATTTGATATAGAAGATATATATATCTCTCTATATCTCCCTCTCCCTATATATTTGTGTGTGTTTGTGACCTAAAGTGTGTTTTTGTTCATACTTTTGCACTAGAGCACCTAGTAGAATACCTTCCTTTGGTTGCTGAGGCATTGGGAAGTTGGTTTCTGAGCTCTTGGGTTGGTTTTGATCCAAGGGAGTGGCTGGAGTTGTTTTCTTGAAAGTGTTCTTCAAGGGTGAGCAACTAACCTTTTGTTTCCCCATTTTGGCTTAAGCTTTTAGACCTATTTGCATATTGTTTCAAGCTTAACTATAAACTGAAAAAGGTTCTATTTTTATATTCTTAAGATGATTGTTTAAGGTCTCTTTTGGGTTGGGGGTTGTCTACCCCCTCTTAGGCCTTGTTTGGCATTATTTTGGGTCTTTCTTTTTGGCCTTTGTTCTTGCTTTGGCTTGACCTTTCTACCACTAAAATCCAGAGGATTTTCAATGGTGGAAAGGTGGTTTTAGAGTCTTGTATAGGAGAGGGACACCCCTCTCTCCTTGTGTCTCATTTGCTTGTGTTAATGCCTTGTAATGGTAGCATGTTTGCTTAGCATGTTTTGGCTTCATTTCAGCAAGTATTTGGTGTTGTTTGGTCATGGTATATCTCTATTTTAGGTTGGTTTAATGGCTTCTTGCATGCACCATGTACTTGCCTTGTAATCCCCTTTATTGCCTTAACATGCATCTTACATTTGGAGTATCATGCTTGCATATTTTGGCTCAACTCAAAGGAACTTTTAGTCATATTTCAACATGCTAAAGCTCTCTTTGGTGTTGTTTTGACATGCTTTGTATAGCCATAAGGCATCCTAGCTTGTTAGCTTTGAGGGTCTAAGTCACATGAATGCATTACTTGGCTCATTTCGATGATTTGGCGTCATCTCATATGTTATTTCAGTCCATGTTTCATGTTCATATACTTGCATTTGTCATCCTTTCAAAGCTTTGAAGAGTTGGTGTCTTATGCCTTATGTTTGGACCATTGTGTATGTCTCCATGCTTAGGTCCTTGGGATGCCATCTAAGTGGGTTTTGGGCTTATTTTGATATGCCACAACTCTAATTTTAGTTGGTAAAATCATGCCATGTTTGGTTTTGATAGGTGTAGTGTAACACCCCTTTGTTGACCTTGCATGTTTCCTGTTTTGTGTTCACTTTTCTAGCATGTTTTGGCCTCATTCCATGCATGTTCTAGCCTTGCTTTTGTCTGCCTCGGGACTGTTTTGGGTCACCTTAGCCCTGTGGGGCTTGGTTGATATGGCCATTGTGCAAGTCCCTTGGCTAGCTTTAAGCTTTGAGTCCATTAGCATGCTATGTTTATCATATGTGCATGATTTGGCATCATTCCTTGCATGATTTCAGAGCCTATTTCACTGCCATGCTCTCACATTTTGTGCTCCTTCAATGTGCTTAAGAGTTGCATCTTCATGCCTTAATCCTTGAGTCAATTGGCATCCATGTTTGCTTTGCATTTTGGCACCTTCATTTTAGCACTTTTGGCCACTGATTGTGGCATGGCTGAGGTCTATCCATCTTCGGTATAAGTCCATTGGGTATGTGGTTTGCATTATATGCTTGCATGCTTAGATTGCATTACATTGTGCATGATTGGCACATTACATGTTTGCATGTTTAGGTTGCATATCTATTGCATAATGAGTTACATTGCATGACATTAATGCATACTTGTTGCATGCTTGGGTTGTTTGCAAGCTTGCTTGCATACTCATATTGCATTGGGTTTGTTTGCATGCAATTAGTCTTGTTGCATTGCATAATGTCCCCATGTTGCATTGTACTTGGTATATTTACATTGCATTGTGTTTGGTTTGGGGTGTCAAACCAAACACGAGGAACAAGTAACGTTCGTACTTGAAGTGACGAAACATGCCTCAATGCTCGGTCGCTGACACTCTTGGTCCAACATGATAGAGTTCTAGGCATTTATGTGTTTTTGTGCATTCATTTTACATTGAATTGCACACTTGACTCCTTTGGCCATCATGCATCGAGGTGCGTGATTGGTGGCCTGAGGGTCGAGCATTACACTCCTTTGAGGCTTAAACATGATAAGGGGTGTAATTGCAAATATATTCCTACAAATGCATTGCCATGCTCTGTTTGTCCTCTGCTGCAGCAAGACAACATTCTGAAGGAAGATATGGCCGGCTGGCCATCTTCAGTGCCGAGATCCTCACGAATGTTCGATGACCAATTCCACATGGCCGGTGTTCTTATATTTTGGCCGGTGACATCCCACAATGCTCAGGGAGTGGTTCGGAAACATCCTTGGGACTTGTGAAGTTTTCAGAGGTATAAAACAGTGCAAACAGAGGCAACTTGTGGCATGGCAACAGGTTTTCGAGCGAGGCGATCAATCATGCATCATTCAATCATTCCGAGGCGGAGCTGCGGCGGCCTCTTTAGTTTCATAGCTTAGTTAATTTGTTTAGATTAGTTAAGGATTTTGTAATATTTAATTAGCTAGGATAGTTGATTTCAGTTTGTATTATTTATTCGGACCCTCCGTCGAGAGGGCGAATTTTGTAATAAGTGTGTGTGCATGTGTGAATGTCTTCCAACCCCACGTCTTTCTCCCTTTTACTTACCTGCTTTCAGCGGTTAGTTTTAGGGCATGTTTTAATTAACATACTTATGATAGCATGTTTGCATACATTCATTCATACTGTATGCACCGGCCTCGGCGCATCATACTAACTACATAGTATTTCAATTCCAACTTGAATATGTGTATCGAGTTGTCGCATTCACATGACATCTTAGAATAGCCGAGCCTATTTCTAGTTTCATTTTGCATGTGTTGTATTAGCCATCTTAACGTGAACTAGGATCATGCATTTGATTACTAACTAGCTATTGTTTTGGCTCGGAGTACTAGGTAAGCATTTACACTTTAGCATACCGCATGTGTGTAAATTTTGCCATGATAGCATGCTTGCCATGAGGCTATTTGCTTATGTGATATAACTGCCTGAATGCCTGTGGGTGAAGGTTGGATTACCCGAATTGGAACAATTCATTGAATATGAGTTTTAAGCCCACTCTACGGGGTGGCAAAAATCATGTTTTCTAAGCCCACCCGAGGGTGGCAAATCCACGTCTTAGCCTACTTATGAGTAGCACCATCAAACCATTTTCAAATGAACAAACATGAAATGTTTTGTTCCAATTTAGGCGATCCGGTCTATACTTGTGTGTTGTGCGCATCACATAATTTTAGACTAATAACCGGGATAAGAATGCATATGTTTTCAAAACAAAATATCATGCTTAGTACAGGCCGATCTTCGATCGGGCGAGTGTGGGTGCTCATAGATGACCTTCCCCAATCGTACCCAAGTTCCCAAGCCGAGGCAACTTTGGTGATGACGGACACGTGGCCTTAGGCGATGAGTCAGGGTTTCCTAAATTCCCCCAAAATAAAATATTTAGGTGGTGACTCTATATCTGGCAAAGTAGTCCATGTTTGGCACTTCTTTCTTAAAAATTAGTTTTCCAAAACGATTTGCCAGATTTCGACTATTTGGTGATTTATCAATCTCATATTGCACATTGTGAGATTAGATTAAGAACCGTGACACATTTGAGTCCGAGTTGTAGCATGAGGCTCCGGGGCGCGTCTACAAACCTACACTCCCTTGAGTTCATGACATGATAGGGAGGATGGTTGTGCACACATATATTGGAAATACATTGCCATGCCCTTTCTTGCTCTCTGTTGCAGCAAATTGCAGTTCAGTAGCAACAACTGGTTGGCCAGCCAGAAAAAGTAGCTGGCCGACCACTTTTCTTCGTTTTCACCAACCAAAAGTGGTCGGCAGGGGTATGGAGAGACCAAAAGTGGTCGGCCACCCTCCTACTGGATTCCTAAGGTGGATTTTCATCTTTCTGGAGCTTGGTGCAAGTTTTTGAGGACAAACGAAAACAAAGGCAAAGCAGGGCATTGCATTGGATTTCCGAATGAGGCGACCGAGCATGCATCCAGTCTTCTCCCTCCGAGAACCTCCTGCTTTTATTGCTTTCGTTAGCTGCCATGCTTAGATAGTTAGCATTTTGCTTTGGTTTGTACCCTTTAATTAGTTAATGCGTTTAGCTATTTCAATTCGTTTTGTAATAATTAGTTAACTAGGATTAGTTAATTAGTTTGTTTTGTAATAATTAGTTTAATTAGCTTAGATTAGCTAGTTAGTTTCTTATTCGGACTCTCCCTCGAGAGGGTCAATTGTTGTAATAAGCGTGCGTGTGTGTGATGCATGTCTTCCAATCCCATTTCTTTCTCCCTTTTACTTAACTGCTTACGATGGTTAGTTTTAGGGCACGTTTCATTTAGCATACCTTATGCTTGCATGTTTGCATCATTCATCTGTATTGCATGCACCGGGCTCGGCGCATCATGCTAACTGTATTGTATTTCAATTACAATTTGAATACATGTACCAAGTTGCATCTCACATGACATTCTTAGGATAGCTGAGTCTATCTTAATTGCATTTTTGCATGTGTTGCATTAGCCATCATAACATGAACTAGGATCATGCATGATTTATAACTAGTTCTCTGTTTTGGCTTGGAGTACACTGTGAGTATTTACACTTAAGCATACTGCATGTGTGTTAATGTTTCCATAAAAGCATGCTTGCCATGAGGCTATTTACTTATGTAATTAATTGCCTGAATGCCTGTGGGTGAGGGTTGGATTACCTGAATTGGGACAATTCATCGAAATTCGCATTTCAGCCTACTTGCGAGTAGCAAACTTCAAACTATTTTTCAAACAAACAGATATGCAATGCTTTGTTCCAAATTAGGCGATCTAGTCTATACTTGTTTTGTTGTGCGCATCACATAGTAATTCTAGGTAATTAACCGGAATAAGAATGCATGTGCTTTCAAAAATTCAATATCATGCTCAGTACTGGCCGATCTTTGATCGGGCGAGCGGGGGTGCTCATTAAATGACCTTCCCTAATTGTACCCAAGTTCTCGAGCCGAGGCAACCTTGGTGATGATGGACACGTGGCCTTAGGCATGAGTCAGGGTTTCCTAAATTCCCCCAAAATAAAATATTTATGTGCTGACTTTGTATTTGGCAAAGCAATCCATGTTTGGCACTTCTTTGAAAAAATTAGTTTTCCAAAACGATTTGCCAGATTTGGACTCTTTGGTGATTTATTAATCTCACATCGCACATTGTGAGATCAGATTAAGAACCATGACATTTGAGTCCGAACTGTAGCCAGCAAAGCCCAAAGGGGCGCGTCTACACTTATGAACAAGCTTCAGCACATCCCCAGGATGGGATTAGGGTGAAGTGGCCGGAAGGGCATTGCAGCATCGGCCGAAGTGTCGCATAACCCATATACCTTTGGCTTAGGTTATCTGCCTACCAAAGAGGATTGGATGAGGAGAGGAAGAGAGATGGTGGGAAGAGCCAGGGCAAAGCCAATCGGGAAGCATTATGAGTTGATGCATCGACCCATCCAGGGCACCCTGAAGGGACGCTTTGTCCGGGAGGGGGAAGACTTCCCATTCTGCGGCTTCCCAGGGCCATAGCTAAATATAGAGAGGCAGCGCTTGCTGGGGTTTGAGATTTTCTTTGACTTGCAATTGTCCGAGAATGAAGTTGCCGAAGAGCAGACAGACCCACCAGCTGAGGCTGAGCAATGCAAGAAGGAGGATTCCGAGAGCACATAAATTGAAATTGGGGTAGCATTGGCTTGTCTACTCTCAGATCCTCATATCGTACTGGAGTGCTTGGGGGATAACTTCTCAGTTTCCATGATCGGGAATGAAGCGGCTGTGGGCCCATCTTCAAACATTCTGGATGTATCCATCACACCCTCCTTCATCTGGCAAGACGAGGAGGGCTTTTTATCTAGCAGCACCGGGTCAGGTAGTGAGTTGAAATCTGATTCCACTGAGTTTGTGGAGTCGGAATCAGGTTCCAGCTCGTCTGAGTCCGAGTCCGGTATTCTTGGGGGTGATAACCTGAATGCCACTGTCCTGTGCAGGTCGTCTTTTTCTTTTTCCTTTGAGTCTATTATAACAGAGGAATCAGGCGGACTGGATGTTGTTAATGAGAATGGTACGACTGTGGCTTCCGAGTACTTTTCTGTGCCTTTAATTTATTGCATTAATCAGGACTTTCAAAATTTTGATAAAAACGACGAGGAAGAAATTCCTCCGGTTTTGCAATATGTGTTTGATCAAGAGCAGGAGAGGTTTGTAAACCTTTGGTTGATGAAATCACCACAATTAACGTTGATACTGAGAAGGACCCACGACTGGCTCAGATCGAGTCTATGTTGTCTTCGAAGGAGCGCGAGCGCTTAGTCGCTTTATTAAAAGATTTCAAAGATGTTTTCGTGTGGTCCTACGAGGACATGCCTGGAATCAATCCTGAGATTTATAGCACCGGATCCCTCTTGACCCAGAGGCCTGACCAAGCGAAACTCAAGGATCCGCTGACAGGCTCTGAAGATCAAAAAAGAGGTCACCAAGCAAATTGACGTAGGGTTCCTGCTGGTATCTGAATACCCTACTTGGTTGGCCAATATAGTGCCGGTGTTGAAGAAGGACGGCAGAATTCGAGTATGTGTGGACTTCAGGTATTTGAACAAAACCAGTCCGAAGGCGACTTTCCTCTGCCGCATATTGACGAATTAGTGGACTTCACTGCTGGGCATGCGCTGCTCTCATTCATGGATGGGTTTTCAGGCTACAATTAGATTTTGATGGCACCCGAAGACAGGGAGAAGACTGCTTTCACCACCCCGTGGGGAACCTATTGTTATAGGGTGATGCCGTTCGGCTTGAAGAACGCTGGGGCTACGTATCAATGGGCTGCAACCACAATTCTGCACGATATGATCCATAAAAAGGTTAAGGTGTACGTGGACAACATGATTGTCGAGTCCAAGGAAAGAGAGGGCCACTACACCGCCTTGCAGAGATTCTTCCAATGGATCAAAGTGTATCGGTTGCGGTTGAATCCTCAAAAATGTACATTTGGTGTTACAGCAGGGAAAATGCTGGAGTTCTTGATCACAAAAAGGGGCATCGAAGTCGACCCTTCCAAAATCAAGGCCATTTTAGAAATGCCACCACCGAGGACTGAAAAGGAGGTGCAAAGCTTTTTGGGTAAAGTATAATTCATGAGACAGTTTATTGCAAAATTAACCTTGACTTGTGAACCACTCTTTGGTCTCCTGAAGAACGGAAAGAAGTTCCAATGGGACAACCGATGCCAAGTTGCTTTCGAGCAGATTAAGCAATATTTACAGAACACACCTGTGTTGTCACCGCCTGAGCCAGGGAAACCATTGATTCTGTACCTATCAGTGTCTGAAGCGACAATGGGCTACATGCTTGCCTAGGAGTCTGAGGACATAGTGGAGAAGGCTATCTACTACCTGAGCAAGAAAATGCTGAATTACGAGACCCGCTACACTACGCTGGAGAAGGCTTGTCTGGCCTTGGTATGGGCTACCAGGAAGCTGAGGCACTACCTGTTAGCTCACTCTGTAATACTGGTTTCGAGATTAGATTCCATCAAATATCTCTTCGAGAAACCGGCACTTAGGGGTAGGCTAGCCTGTTGTTTGCTTTTGCTTTCCAAATTCGATCTGAAGTACATGACGTGCAAGTCAGTGAAAGGGAGAGCGGTAGCGGAGTTCCTAGCCGACCACCCAGTTGACGGGGATGAAGCAGTTGAGTATATATTCCCAGACGAGGCCATTCTGTATGTTGAAGAAGAGACCTAGACGATGTACTTTGACGGAGTGTCAAACCAATACGGGTATGGGATAGGGGAGTTGCTGATAGCACCCGACAATTCCCGCATACCCTTAGCATTCAAACTCCGGTTCAAAGTATCGAACTATGAGGCACGTATTGCTGGACTAGAAGCCGCCCTGGAACAAGGAGCAAAACGGTTGGATGTCATCGGGGACTCGAACCTTGTTGTATCTCTAGCTAAAGGAGATTGGAAAGTTAAAGAAGAAAAGATGAGAATCTATCACCAGACCTTGGACGTTCTGATTCCTTGATTTGAGAAACTGAATTTCGCTCATCTGTTAAGAGAGAACAATAGGTTCACTGATTCTTTAGCAACTCTATCTTCTATGATAGGCATACCTTTCGGAGTCCGGATGCATCCGATCATCTTTGAACAGAAATTTGTTCTGGCCTACGAGCTGATTGCTGCCATAGATGATGTACAAGATGAAAATCCCTGGTATTACGACATCTGGAACTTCTTGGAAAGGGAGGTGTATCCACCGAGAGCAAACGCCAAAGATAAGAGGGCTATTCGAAGATGGTCTTTCAGTTCATCGTCTGGGGTAACTCAGACAAGTGAGGTCATCTTGGGATGCATAAGCTGTGTGTTGATGCTGAAGAGTCCAAGCGCGTGATGGAGGCCATGGAGGAGAGTGCGGAGCGCACATGAGTGGGGTGATGCTAGCCCAGAAGATCCTTAGACAAGGTTATTATTGGTCAATCGTGAAGGAGGATTGTATTGGCTTTGTCCGATAATGCCACAAATGTCAGATCCATGTAAACCGCATGAACATTCTGCTGTCGAAGCTGTACAACATGACTTCGCCATGGCTGTTTTCAATCTGGGAGATTGATGTAATTGGAGCTATCACTCTGAAGGGGTCCAACGGGCATGAGTACATTGTGGTAGCGATAAACTACTTCACGAAGTGGGTTGAGGCCTAATCTTACGTGGTGTTGAAGGTATCGCATGTCGCTAAGTTCATCAGAAACAACATCACCTGTCACTATGGGTTCCCGAGTGAGATTATTTCGGATAATGGTTCCCACTTCAAGAAGGAGGTCATTGACTTGTTAGAGAAGTACAACGTGGCTTTTCGTAAGTCATTTATATATTGGCTGCAAACTAACGGAGCAGTTGAGGCCACAACAAGAACATCAAGCACATTCTACAAAAGATGGTGGAAACCTACAGGGACTGGCCAGATAAGCTGCCATTTGCTCTTTGGGGCTACCGGACTTCAATTCGAACTTGTACTGGGGCAACTCTGTATTTCTTGATCTATGGGATGGAGGCTGTTCTGCCTATCGAAGTTGAGGTTCCGTCATTACGGGTATTGGCTAAGTGTCAGATAGCTGAGGCAGATTGGTAGGAAAGCAGGTTCGAAGAACTTATGCTCTTTGATGAAAGAAGGCTGAAAGCACTGTGTCACGTCCAAGGTTATCAACGAAGAATTGCTAGGGCTTTCAAAAAGAAGGTTAAGTCCAGGAATTTGAAAGAGGGGGATCTAGTACTCAAAGACAACCGAGCTCCCATCCACGACCCTAGGGGCAAGTTCAGACCCAATTGGACTGGTCCCTACATCATCAAGTCTATCTGGTCTAGTGGAGCTGTCGTTCTGATGGATTTAGATGCCCTTGAGTTCTCCCAGCCGATCAACATGGACAAGTTGAAGAAATACTTTCCCTGAGTGGCTCGCTAGGCCGAAAACCCGAAAGGGCGACCTAAGCAAAAGTTAGAGGATGAAAAATTTGAAATAATAAAAACTAAGCTCGCAAGGTTGAAAACCCAGAAAGGGCGGCCTTGGCAAAAGTTAGAGCGTAAAAGGAGAGCGTTAAAACATGAGTGAACCTAAACCGAACTACGTTAGGCTTGATTCCCATCTTCGGGATATGTAGGCAACTTCATTCTGAAGTACAGCCATAAACACTTTCAAATCAACTTTGTCCATGTGATCATGTTGGTCAACTTTGTCTATTCTGCATTGAAGAGCTCGGTAATGATCTCCAGTGCAATGTTGTTCAGACTAAGGGCAACTTTCTAGTTGCTGGATCTGGGGTTGTACATCTCAAGGATAGATCTCGGGCATGTCGAGTTGTGATCCATATCGAAAATGGTTTTGAAAAGTTTTAATAAAAGTTGATTTTGCTCAAATTAATCTTTTTACGACTTAGACCATTTTTGGACTAAACGAAAAATTTTCAGTACCCACAACCTTCAATTACATTGATTTTAGTATAGAGTTCTCCTACTCTTGAATACAAATTGAAGTTGCTTTTTATTACATTCAAAAAGAAAACTTGAAAGTATTGATAAAGCAATAAATTCGCGACATGGATAAGTCAGGTGTTCCTACGCCCCCTCCCAGAGCTTGTGGAAGCCTCTGATGCCAAAGTAGGCCCAAGCTGCGCCTCTTCATCAAGCCATGCTATGCACTCATCAGAGAGGGTGCAACTGAAAGTGAAAATGGGGGCCAGAAGCTCTCTTGTCCTCTGTGCTGTGGGATACTGTCACACCCCGAACCCGCCCCTAAAAGTTTGGGCATGACCACTTCAGAATTGGACATAAAACCTGATAAGTATAACCTATGGGGCCTGAGCGGAAGCATTTAATAACATATAAGAACATAAAAATAATATCCATTGAGCTATCACTACTATGCCAGGACCGTAAAACATAATATGTATGAATATACGGTGACGTGTATCTGAAGATAGCTATGTACATATACGTCTACATTACATTCACATCGAGCCTCATAGACATTTAGGGTACAAAGTAAAAACTTAACAAAACTCCAAAACTTAAATGGTCAACACCTAACAGCTTAGACACTCAAGGCTTGGTAACTGGTAACGGACGCCACCGGTTAAGGTCGACCTTCAGGATGAGTGCCTACAGAAACAGACATAAAATAAAGTGAGTCAAGCTCAGTGAATAATAGTACGTAAAGCATATAATATTCAACTCAAACAATAAAGTATATAACTGCAGAAGTGTATGATCAATTACACTTTGAAAATATATATCTCAACAATCATGGGTCCAGTTTCCTTACCAGAGCAGTTTAATACGTATAGAAGTTATAAATTGGCCATATGCTCAAATATCAGAATATCATCAACCCCAAATGATACAAAGCCTTTTCGCCCGCCCTAACAGAACGGCCTACGGCCCAGAGATAATGAGAATAGCCTTTTCGCCCGGTCATAACAGAATGACGTATCGGCCAGAGAGATAACGAACGCATAAAGCGTAAGGGTACGTAAATAGCGTAAAAATAATAAGTTTTAAAACCAACAATACTTATCATGCTAACTCATAAACGAAACAGATCCATAGACAAAATATATAAACAGAATAAATAAACAAAGCAGAACAATCCCCAAAGTCATCTGAATACCGTCAGACCATAGGATACACAATTCATCTCAGTTTCATACGGATTCTTGGTTTAAAAACGAACATAGGTCCATTTACTCATTAAGAAACGACATGGTTTACTCATGGATAATAAAGAATTATTATTTGGTAGTAACAGAACAAAATCATTCAAAGTCATACCGCTATTTGCCAGCCTTTCAACGTTCTCACTGACTTTCAATCATCACAATTGGTTGTATAACATGTTCGTATAACACTTACAATAAACAGAGCGTTAGTGATAAGAACTATCAATGATTAATAAAATGTACATCTTCGTACTATTACTCACCGTGTATTGGTGGAGCATTTATCCCTTCTAAAGCGTGTCCTACACACATATGAAATCACATATTAATTCTCTAACTCATTTTCCTTAATTTCCTTTCTCATTTTCCCATAATTCACAATACTCATAACAAGGCCCATTCGCGAATTTTAACATTTTTTTGAAACATCACAGAAATCCAATTAACCTTGTACATATCTAATTTAACCCACCAATTCCATGATTCTACTATTAATTTGGGCAAAATCATTACTTATCATCACCAATTAATCTAGGGTTTCAAGAATAATGAGGGATTTTCAGTAAATATTCTAACTTCTTAAATTACTACTTTTAATCCCAATTTTCCCAATGATTCTACACCTAAGATTCACAATCCATCATTTAAACTCATCAATTTAACTTCCAACATCACAAACCATAGAATCTCAAATCCCAAGTTTGACACAAATGCTCAAAATCATAGATTTGTATTTATATACTCAAAATACCACAATCCATCCATGAATTCAAGTATTGTAAGAGAATAAGGGTCCCTACCTCAAGAATCAAGCAAAGAGCAAAGCTTTGAGACGAATCCCCCAAATCCCGAAATTCCAATCGGGTGAAGTTGTTCATCTTCTTGTCTTCTTCACTTCTTGGTGGAAGATCTAGCTCAAACCTAAGGGAAATGGAAGTATTTAGATCAAAACTCTAGGGTTTTCGGACCTAGAGAGAAAGGAGAAGAAGGGAAAAGGAAAATGGAAGAAATTACCCAAAAATTCGTGTTTAAAGCTGCTGTCCCGTAATTCCCGCTCGAGCGGAGAAATTCCCGCTCGAGCGGACCTGTTTTCAGCACAGATCCCGAAACTTCAAACATGCGTAACTTTCCCGTCCGGACTCCGTTTTAGGTCGTTCTTGTGTCCAAATTGAAGCCCCGGAAACAAGCTTTCCAACGATTCAAACCTCACATCCAAACTCGAAGTGTGGAAAAAGAAAAGGGCAAATGAGTGACGGTTGGTCACAAACAAATTATTCAAACTAAAGTTTTGGATCAAATCTTACTCTACCATCATATTACCACCACAATCAATATCCCACAATAAGGTAAGAACATTTCAAATACACTAAAAAGAACATCAAAAAAATGAGTCCACATGCTTCAGAATCAAACTTAACCAGACTCCGCCGAGCGCCTAACCTTGCGCCGGCGTGCGGATCAACAAAGCCGCCCGCCGAAGGCCAACTTCCCCGCCGGCGAAAATCACAACCGCTGTAATATCGGGCCGTCTACAAAATTGCCGAAACCCCAAAAGTCCGCTGAAGCGTTACTCCCGCCGGCGAGGAAAGAATTTCTGGGTCGTTACAGATACCGAGCTAGTTGTGTGCCTTAGACTGGAAATGCGGCAGGGTACTCTATCCTTTTCTCTGAGCAAGTCTGATCATGCCCAAATTGGCGTCGAAATCGGAACGGGAAGTAAAAGAGACACAATTAGTAGATCAATCATCTGATCTGGCGAGACAGACATCTTTGTAACTCATCGCCAACAGATTAAGCTAGGGGGCTAAGCAATGTTGATAAGCAGAGATCGACATCCATTCGCACCACCATTCATTATCTGGGGCATCAACTAGACGTCGCCGGAAAAAATAGCCGCTAGCTGAATATGCTGGGCATGAGTCCACAAGCTTTAACTTATCTATTGACCATATCTAGTGAGGGATGAAAAATGAGAGATTAAAGAATATAGAGGTGTACGTGGAGAGAAAAGTAAGAAAAAGATTTTGAGAGAAAAACCAAGCCTAAGGGCCGAGTGATATGAGAAATGTATGTGAGAATGGTGGGAAACATTACCTGCAGCAGTAGTGGACTGCCCGCGAATCTAGTCGTCTCTCGACAATGAAAAGTATCCAAACCCATCAATGTCTTAGCTAGTGTCATGGCAATACAACTCTTGCCCTCTTTTAAGCCATGGGCAACCTCAATCAAGCGGACGCTAGACCCACCGGAGCCTAGGGCAAGCAACAAGTGAGACAACATGCACAAACAAAGCGCATGCCTCCGAAAACCCTGCCAGTGATGATCGCCGCGGTCACCGACATCAGAAAACCAACGAATCGGGCTCGGAATCTCCAGTACTCTGTCGCAAATCAAAGACCAAGCGTCATGCAAAGTGAGCCCGCACATCCGTCCTAAGGCTTGGATGTGGCCGAAGCAAAATTGGGGCAAGATCTCTTCATCGCACTCGGACTCCATCAAAGCTTGGAAGTCTTCAAAAGTAGGACATATCACTTGTCCGACAAAGCTAAAAACATGAGTTACCGGATTCCAACACCTTGCCGTGGCATGGAGGAACGGAAAACGCAGCGGGGTGTGGCTCAGCGTAAATAGTGCATTTATTCTGAAGCCCTGGAAATTTAGCTTTTCTGAGCCATCCAAGTTAGCCATCGAATTTGTGAGATTTTGGACAAGAAATGCTTCCATTTGGAGGAGAAACTAAGTTATAATGCGGGAACCACGAAATTGGAACCTTTATGGAGGATAAGGCACTGTTTAGAGGACATGTAGCAAAAATCTGGAGGTCCCCAGCCACACTGGTCGGCCGACCACTTTTTCTAGTTGACCAGCCACTTTTTTTGGTCAACTAGCCACATTTTCTGGTCTGCAGACCATTGGTCGACAACTTATTTTAGCTGGTCAACAATGAGCAAAAAGTGGCCAGCAGCCATTTCTAGTCTCTAGCAAAGAGTTCCTAGCCTTCCCATGTGCTGAGAGTGCTGAAGGTCAAAGTTTACTTCTGTTTCGGATGCGTCCGGTTGCTTTGTTTGCCCAATATGCATTTGCTTATCGAGTTGTTATGTTTTTCTTATCGAATTGTTACTTTTTGGTTATCGAGTTGTTGCTCTTTGATTATCGAGTTGTCGCGATTTGTTTATCGAGTTGTTGCTCGTTGCTTATCGAGTTGTTATAATTCGTTTATCGAATTGTTCTTTAAGTTGTTTTGTTTGTTACGTTGGTTCACTGCCTAACTTGGTAAATGCACGAGTGTTCAAACTTCCAACAATCTCATTTTTGTGCAAAATGTTGCGATGCGATGCTTAGAATACAAATGCAACAGTTTTTGAACAAAAAGCTGTTTTCATTCTAACTCGGTTTCTTTTTACAACAGGGTACAAGTTTTAAGGAAAATAAAACTGCCTAACGTTGTACAATGTGCTACAACTACTAGTAATAAGAAAACAAAGCAAAAATATCTGAAACGGTGCTATCTAGCTTAAGATCGAGAGGCCCTCTTCACCCTCTTCGGTCGAGCGGCCTCTACACCACTGCCGTCGACATCCCCATCTGAATCGAAACCGCCATCCTCGGAATCCTCCTCGGTGTTGCCTCCGCCCTCAGAACCAGAACCGGTGTCATCAACTTTACCTGCAGTTGTCTCTCACTGAGGGTGTGCTGAATCCTCCTCCTCGCTGGACTCGTCATCATGTCTGGCAGGCGCTTGACGCCTCGATCACAGGTCGGGATCCCTCTCCTTGCTACTCGAGAAGGGATGGATGGCCCGGTCTGTAGAGGTGCAACCTGAAAAAGGCAGTTTGGATACATTAGCCAGAGTATGTATATCCGATGCAAGTATGGTGCATAGAATGAGTACACGCAGATATAGTATGTGAATGTGATGTGTCGGGTGTGCTCTATACATGCAGTGATTCAGTGCAGTGAAATGTTCAATTTTGGTATGTCATCAGAAGTATGATAAGTACATGGAAATTGAAAAGTATCGGAATGCCATGGGCGTACAACATTGTCTCCCTCTGCAAGACCATACCCTCGAGTGAGGCCATCACCTCGAGCAACCCCTCAACATATCCTCTCGGAGGCTGCAGATGCAAGTTCAAGTCATCAGTGAATGAATAAATGTCTAACTATCTGAATGATAAATGAAAGCTATGGAGCATACCGATGCGGAGTCAGGGGCATTGACGTAACGATGATTTGGAAATGGAGGCTCCAGCGGAATCTAGTATGGTGTCCCATACCGCTAGCCTGTCAGCTCAGTCGGAGGATCTAGCCACCCAGCAGACTGCCCAGTGGGGGCCATCTCACTGGTCCTGCCTCTCAATGTGCTGGCTGTGCTAGTCGAAGGTATATTTGTAGCTCGGGCGCGGCTTATTGAATGAATGTCAGCAGCTCTCCTCATAGAGGCACAAATACCTGTTAGAGGGGGCATCAGGTATTTGTGGAGATATGTCGTGTACTCCCTCTCCTCCAAGAAAATGACTACCCTGCATAAGGTCGCTAACCTCCCAGGGAGTGAGACTCTCTGTGGTCCGCATATTTGATGGAGGCAATGAGGGGATCTCCTGAGCGGGATTACCAAGTGTCTGGCGCATGAAACACTCCTTGAGAAACCAGGCTCTGCCAACTGGTCCCTCAAACAAAATCCGGTATCGGGAGGTGCCCCATGCCCTAGCAAACTGGAATCGAGAATACCCTGGCATGACTATCCAAGGCTGCCAGGTGATCTGCGGATAACAAGTGCATGAATTGATCAGTTGTCATAAATACGGTAGATGAACCGAAGATGAAAGCATGAAGAACTGAGAGTGCTGGATTACCTCGGTCGCTCGTACAGTGTCAAAATACTGCCTGAGATATGACAGATTCTCTCGGGGCCTAGGCCGGCATCGACCCTCAAACCTACGCAAGTATGACACCTTGAGTGGTGCCTCAACCTTCGGATCGGGGGCGAGCATCGGGAAGTAGACGCATATCCATAGCTGTGAAAGGCAAGACAGTGGCAGTCAGAATGCAGAATATATAGAAAATACAGAATGCTGAGTGCAGAATGAGAATACAAAATGTATAGAAAATACAAAATGCTGAGTGCAGAATGCGAATACAGAATGTATAGAAAATACATAATGTTGAGTGTAGAATGCGAATACAGAATGTATAGAAAATGCAGAATGGTGAGTGCATAATGTGAATACAGAATGTATAGAAAATGTAGAATAATGAGTGCAGAATGCGAATACAGAATGTATAGAAAATGTAGAATGCAGAGTACAGAATTTAATGTGTGCGATGTGTGGATTGTGTAGTGTACAGGTAATGAAAAGCAAAAATGTAAATCAAGAGGGTAGAATGTACCTCCCAGGCTCTCCAGTAGCCACCTACTATGTTCCCCTGCCCGCGGGAGGTTGCGCTCATATAGCAGTAAAGAGTAGCAAGGCCAGCGCCGCCCCAATCAAAGTGCTGGACCTGGGATAGGTCTACTAGAGCAGTCAGAAGATATAGCCCGACCGTGTTCCCCCTGTCGGGGAACAATGTGGTCCCAAGAAGGAACATCAGGAATCCCTGTATATCGCTCTGGGCCTCGACAGCCTGGCACATCCTCCAGACGCTTCGATGAACTGTGTATCTGACCATGCATGATGATCGGTAGATCGGCGGATGGGCTCCGAGATGATAAGTCCAAGCTGCCTCCCACTCGCCCATATCGAAATCATATGGGATTGGCCGACCTCCCACGTCAAGGCCCGTCAGCATAGAAAAGTCATACGGGGTCATCATCATGTCCCAGTGGCTAAGAAATAGAAGGAGTTGGTGGTGTCCCACCATCTCTCTATTAATGCGCCCATAAGGGTCCTACTTGCCTGAAGACACGATAACCCCACGCAAAATGGGCCAAACCCTACCTCATCAACGATATGTCAAACACCATCTGAGAGCTCCATGTACCACTCCCTCGCTATGATCGACCCATATCCCCGGGTGAAACGGGAAGCCACCTGCGTTTAGAATGAATAGAAATACAGTGTGAGCTGTGTGCAGAATGAACAGATGTATTCAATTTCTGAATGAACAGAATGCTGTGTGTGAGCTGTGTGGAGAATGAGCAGAAATGCAGTGTGCAACCTGCGTTCAGAATGAGCAGAATTGCAATGTGTGAGCAATGTTTCAGAATGAACAGAAGTGCTGTGTATGTACATGTGTTCAGAACGAGCAGATAAAATACATAGCGAAAGCATGAAGTGTGCAAGAAATGCAAAATACATCGCAGAAAATGTAAAAGTGCAGTACGCACCTCGCGCGCGTGGTGACTCAAGTGAGACTCCGGCTCCTGTAGTAGCAAGTCTGCGGGTGCCCGTCGCGCAAAATCTGTGAAATGATGAAAAATGCTCGGTAGTAGTATGTGCTCCTATGGATGGTACCTCCGGGTCGAAAGGTCAATCCTAGGCGAAAAATGGCATGATGTCGCTCGCCTCTACTCATGGAGAATCCCCATTGTGCCGGATGTGGCTAGCCATCTGAAAAAATGTGCAAAATGAGCAAAAATGAGCGAAATCAGCTAAAATTGCAAAAAGTCAACAAAAGTCAACTCTCGGGAAGAGAAAAAGTCAAAGAAAGTCAAAGCCCGGGAAAAGGTGCTAAACTTCGAGAGAAACATACCTCAAGTGGGGAAAATAAAGAAAGAAGCTCCGAAAACAAATTCTGATCGGTTCAAAACGAAGAGAATCGAAAGTTTTTTGCGAATCAACTTCGCATGAGACGTTGGAAAAAGTGTGCAAAGCTCGGATCTGAGAGGGAAAAGGGTCTAGGAAGGAAAGGGAATCAATTTCGGATATGAAGATGTGATGAAAAGTGATTTGGAGTTGTGTATTAAAAGGGCCGAGCCTCAAAAGACCAAATTGCCCCACTGGTCGGCCGACTAGTTTTTCTAGTCAACCAACCACGTAGGTGGTCTACAACTGGTCTACAACTGGTCTAGGTGGTCGGCAGCCCTCCTAGGTGGTCTTCAGGGTCCCATTGTCCTCCCTGAGTGTTTTCAAACTGGTTGGGGTCCTTGGCTCTCGAGAAAGTGCAAGAAAAGTTCACTACTTTCGACTCGAAATGTCCCCGTGGGAACTTTGATTCATGCCTTTGATGCATCGCTCATCATCACTCATCAAGAGCAAGGTGTATCATTTTTAAGTATGTTGTGACCCCTCCGAGAGGTAAATCGAAGGTTGCATTTGAATTGGTCTCGTTCAGGCTTGTATTTCCTTATTCGACATTTGTTTCAAACATGCTATTGAAGTTGCACATTCCTCACATTGTTATGCATGCATTCCTCACATTGTTATGCACGCCTCTTTCATGTTGTCACGCACCTTTTCACTTGCATTGTTACGTACGCTCCAGTCGCATTGTTATGCACCCTCTCTAGTCGCATTGTCATGCACCTTCTTACTTGCATTGTCACGCACACTCTAGTTGCATTGTCATGCACCTCTTTATTTGCATTGTTATGCACATTTTACTTGCGTTGTCATGCACGTTACTTGCATTGTTATGCACACTTTACTTGTGTAGTCACGCACGTTACTTGCATTGTTATGCACCTCTTCACTTGCGTTGTCACGCACGGTTTAGTTGCATTGTTATGCACTTTTTCACTTGCATTGTTTTGCACGCCACTTGCGTTGTCACGCATGTTCTACTTGCATTGTTATGCACCTTTTTACTTGCATTGTTGTGCATGCTTCAATCGCATTGTTATGCACACTCTTTACTTGCGTTGTCATGCACATTTTAAGTGCATTGTTATGCACACTCTTTACTTGCATTGTCACGCACTTTTCACTTGCATTGTTATGCATGTTCTAGTTGCATTGTTATGCATCGTTCCACCTGCATTGTTATGCACGTCGCAGTTGCATTGTTATGCATCATTCCACCTGCATCGTTATGCACGTTCTATTTGCATTGTTATGCACTTTTCACTTGCATTGCTATGCACCCTTCCATCGGCATCAATGCGTACGCATTGATCTTGTATTGAAATTGTGTCTTCATATAGCGTCGAACATGTGTTTCCAATATATTGTACCTGTTGAGTTTCTTTCTTATGCAGGCACGATATTGTAAGTACGGTCCATTTAAAGATGGTGAAACCAGACGATATTGTATGTACGGTTCTTTTAACAGAAGTTTCGGTTCAACTTGATTGCTGCCCTTCTCACTCGCGTTTGACATGCATTTGGATGTACCTTTCTCCTCTCGCGTTTGACATGTGTTTGGACGACTGCGCTTTCTTGCACAGTCTTTCTCCTTTTGCGTTTGATACGCTGGGAGGTGTTTTGTTTGAGACTTTGGGTGATCCCGATAGTCGCTTTTAGTCTTTCCTACGTGAGTCGTAATGAGAATTGTATAATTTTCTTACATACTTTCTGCATACGATGTAGTTTGGTTTGTGTTTACTTGCTTATGTATGAGTTTCTGTAGCATTCCTTTGCATAACATTCACTTAAAATGTTGCATTTATTTTGCATAATTGCTTCATCACAGCCCTCTTTGCATAATCATAAGTTATGTTCTGCATTGTGCATGTCATTTGCATTTTGCCCTTGCCTGCGGGCGCATCTCTTTGTTATCTTGCATGTTTGTCTAAGTCTTCGGCCTTGTCAAAAATGGGTCGTCTCTGGGCTTTGACATTCACTCCCATCACTTCTTGACTTTCGAGTTCTGTCAAAGAGGGGCAACTGTAGACACCCCATTTTTGACCGACCTTAAAACTTAGACGTCATCGATTGAGCGCTTGATGATCGCGCATGTTTGTGCTCGTTTCGAGTTTCCAGAGTTTTCGGCTGAGTGCCTTGCCTCCGGGTCTCTAAAATCTTTGTGTTTTGGCTTGGTTTGGGGACCATGCCTTGTTGACCTTGCCTGGAGAGGGAGAGAGGCTTGTAGGCCACTTTTTGTAGTCATAGACTACTTTTCCCTCTTGTAGGCTGGTTTCCGATTTCCAGAGCCTTCGGCCGATCGCCTTGTCTCGAGACCGCTTAACGTTCTCCTCTCGGCTTGGTTTTTGGACCATGTCTTGTTGACTTTACCTAGAGGGAACAGAGGTCTACAGACCACTTTTTGTCGCCATAGACCACCTTTCCCTTTCGTAGACCACTTTTTGTGCCCGTAGACTAGTTTTCGAGTCGGTTGCGTGCCTTGTCCCGTGGACTTTTGTCTTGCTTCCTTGTTTTCCTTGCTTGGAGGGTGGAATAAGGGATGCAGACCAGTTTCTCTCCCTGAAGACCACTTTTCTCCCTTGCCAACTAGTTTTCTCGTCGACCAGCTGGTCTTGGTGGTCTGTGGACCACCTAAAGTGGTTGGCAGCCATGCCACCACCTTCCTCTCTTTTGTGCACTTTCCCCCTTGTCGACCACTTGTTGACCTTGCAGACCACTTTTTGGTCGGTCAACTAGTAGGTGGTCGATCGACCACTTCAACTCGCTTCGGCACCTTTTCTGCATTTTTCTGCAGATACTTTCTTCCAAGATGTACTAGCTGTTGGGCATAAAAAGCATCCTCCATACACGTGTATGGAGGGATTGCTTCTAGCTTCAAGCTTGTTGAACAAGCTTAAGGCTTGGGTTTCTTTAAAAAGGAGCCTCCTTCCTCTTGTCTCAGGTTCAGAAATTTGCATAGGGCATATATATATCATCTATCTCTATACTTCTTCCTTTGTCTCTATATTTGTGCTTGAAAGTGTAGTTTCTCCATACTTTTGCACACAACCACTTAGTGAAACACCACACTCTTTTTGCTAAGGTACCTGAGGGTTTTGTTTGGACTCAAGAGCTGGTTTTAGCGCAGAAAAGTTGCTGGAGTTGTTGTTTTGTTCTTGGTCTTCAAGGATAAGGCTCTAATCCTTTTAAAGGTTTGTTTTGTTTAAGTCTTTGGCCTTATTTGCATGATGTTTTAGCTTAACTTTCTACTCAAAAATCTTTATTTTCAAGTATTTGAAGTGTTTGTTTGAGACCTCTTTGGTGTTGGGGGTGGTCTACCCCCTTTTGTGCCTTGTTTTTCTTTGTTTTGGGCCACCTCTTTAGGCCTTTGTGATCACCTTTATTTGGCCTCTTCACCACTGAATTCTAGAGGAATTTCAGTGGTGGAAAGGGTGTTTTGAGGCCCCAAATAGAAGGGGGTTGTCCCCGCTGCTCTTTTCTTGTATGCTTGTGTTGATGGCTCATCAAAGTAGCATGTTTGTTAAGCTTGTTTTGGCTCCATCTCAGCTTATTTTTGGCCTTATTTTCAAGATGGCATACCTGTTTTGGCTTAGTTTAGGCCACCCTTGCATGCTTTATACACTTTTAGTGTAATCCTTGCAAACTAGCTTTGTATGCTTAAGGTTTTAGCTCACCTTTCTAGCATGTATTGGTTCCATTTTAGCATGTTTTTGGTCATTATTCAGCATGCTTTAGCTCTGTTTTGGGTGGTCTTGATCATTTGGACCTTGCTTTGTATAGCCATAGTTCATTCTTGCTCACTAGCTTTATGTTTTGAGTCCACTAGCATGCATTGCTTGGGCTATTCGCATGATTTAGCATCATTTGACACATGATTTCAGAGCATGTTTCATTATCATACACTCACATGTGTCACTCTTTCAATGCTTTTGGAAGGTTATGCTTTATGCCTTAAATATGAGCCAATATGTATGCCATCAGTGTGTTTTTGGTGTTATTTTTCCATGATACAACTCTGTTTTTGGTTGGTTAGAGTATCCCTCATTTGCTTCTTACAATTGTAGTAAGCATGCTCATTGGCCTAGCTTACTTGATATTTTAGCTTACCATGCTAGCTTGTTTTGGCTACACTCTATGCATGTTTTAGCCTTGATTTGACATGCTCTAGGACTATTTTGGGTTGTCTTGGCCATATGGTTCATATATTGCATAGCTGTAGTGCAATGGGCTTGACTAGCCTTGTGTTCTCATGCCTCTAGCATGCTTCATTTGTGACATGTGCATGATTTGGCATCATTTAACATGTTATTTCAGAGCATATAGCATTGCTATGTTCTCACTTCTTTCACGCTTTGAGTGCTTTTAAGGGTTATGCCTTTGTGCCTCGCTTATGGCCTAACTTGTATGCATGCATGCCTAGGCTTTTGAGCTCCTATCTCAACATGTTTTGGTCTTTGTTTTGACCTAATTGAGCTTTGTCTATGGTTGGTTCAATCATTTGTGCCATGCATTGCATGCCTCTTGTGTAGTCCCTTTTGGTAGCCTTGTGCCTTAGGCCTTCTAGCATGCTATGCTTGTGTTGTTTGGATGATTTGGCATCATTTCACACCTGATTTCAGTTCATATAGTGTAGCTACACTCTCACATTTGATGTGTTGGCCACTATTTTGGCATGATTTAGGTCTGTCCATATTCGGTTTAAGTCCATTGAGCATTGTATTGCATGCGTCTTGTGAGATGTTCTTTCCTAGCTTTGATGCCTTAAGCTTCCAAACTTGCCATGCATGCATTGTTCATATGTTGGAACCTTGTGCATGCCATTCTAGCATTCATAGAAGAGCATGTTGTTTGCATGTTGCATTACATTGTGCTTGCATGCTATTGCATTGCATTATGCTTGGAATGTTGTTGCATTGCATTGTGTTTGGATAGGGTATTAATCCAAACACGAGAAACGAGGGACGTTTCATACTTGAAGTGATGAAACGTGCCCAATTTCTCGGTCGCCAACCCTCTTGATCATGCATAATAGAGGTTAAGGCCCTTATGTGTTATTTGTGCATTCATTGACATTGAATTGTGCAAACTTGGCTTCTCAGCCATCGTGCATTGCGATGCTCGGTTGGTGGCCCGAGAGTCGAGTACCGCACTCCCTTGAGCTTAAGAAATGATAGGGAGGGTGGTTGTGCACACATACCTTGCAAATACACTGCTGTCCCCTTCTTGTTCTGTGTTGCAGCAAATTGGAGCTTGGCAGGATTTTCTGGTCGGCAGACCAGTAAAATTGGCTGGCTGACCACTTTTTATGGTCTCCAACATATGTAAGTGGTCTACAGGTGGTCTACAACGCCATTAAGTGGTCGATAGCCTTCCTGGAGGTCTCCATGATGGAGTAGAACCTATCTGGAGGTTTGTGTAGTGTTCTAAAATCAAATGCAAACAGAGGTAGGTTGGGGCATAGTAATGGCTTTCTGAACGAGGCGACCGAGCATGCATGTACCCCTCGCCCTGAGGACCTCTTTTTACTGCTTAGCTGCTTTGCTTAGCTAGAGAATGCTTTAGTTTTGTACTTAATTAGTTAATGCGCTTAACTAATCAATTTGTGTTGTAATAACTAATTAGTTAACTAGGATTAGTTAATTCATTTTGGTTTGTAATAATTAGTTTAGTTAGCTTAGATTAGCTGGTTAGCTTATTATTCGGACCCTACGTCGAGAGGGCACAATGTTGTAATAAGTGTGCGTGCGTGTGATGTATGTCTTCCAATCCCATTTCTTTCTCCCTTTTACTTAACCGCTTTCGATGGTTAGTTTAGGGTCATTTTCAATTAGCATCTTTATGCTTCGCATGCGTGCATCATTCATCTGTTTTGCATGCACCGGGCTCGGCACATCATACAAAGTGCATTGTATTTCAATACTAATTTAAATACATGTTATCCAGTTGCATTTCATATGCCATTTTAGAATAGCCGAGCCTATCTTAGTTGCATTTTGCATGTGTTGCATTAGGCATTGTTAACATAGCTAGGATCATGCATTGATTACTAACTAGCTTTTGTTTTGGGTTGGAGTACTAGGTAAGCTTTTATGCTTTAGCATATTGCATGTGTGTAAGTGACTGCCATGATAACATGCTTGGCATGCGGCTAACTGCTTAAGTGTTTAACTACATGAATGCATGTGGATGAAGGCTTAATTGCTTGAATTGGAACAATTCATTGAAATGCGAGTTTTAAGCTCACTTGAAGTGGCAAAATCATGTTTTTTTTAAAGCCCACTTGAGGGAGGCAAATCCGTGACTTAGCCTACTTGCGAGTAGCAACTTCAAACCACTTTCGAAAAACGAACATGAGTTGTTTTGTTCCAATCCGCATGATTGAGTCTATACTTGTATGCTGTGCGCATCACATAGTAAGCTAGCTAATAAACCAGAATAAGAATGCATGTGTTTTCAAAAACAACATATCATGTTAGTAGAGGCCGATCTTTGATCGGGCGAGCGGGGGTGGTCATTTCAGGACCTTCCCCTCTCGTACCCAAGTTCCCGAGCCAAGGCCACTTTGGTGATGATGGACACGTGGCCTTAGGCACGAGTCAGGGTTTCCTGAATTTTCCAAAACAAAATATTTAGGTGGCGACTCTAAAATCTGGCAAAGCTGTCCATGTTTGGCACTTCTTGATTAAAATCAGTTTTCCCAAACGATTTGCCAGATTTGGACTCTTTGGTGATTTATCAGTTTTACATTGCACTTTGTGAGATTACATTCAGAATCGTGGCAGGAGTCTGAACTGTAGTAGTTAGAACTACAATTTGCGCCCTCGCGCGCGAAGCAGATTTTTAGGCGGTCTACACAATCCAATTTGTGAGATTTTGGACAAGAAATGCTTCCATTTGGAGGAGACACTAAGTTAGAATGAGGGAACCACGAATCTGGAACCTTTATGGAGGATAAGGCACTATTTAGTGGACATGTAGCAAAAATCTGGAGGTCCCCAACCACACTGGTCTGCCGACCACTTTTTCTAGTTGACCAGCCACATTATCTGGTCGACCAGCCACATTTTCTGGTCTATAGACCATTGGTCGGCAACCTATTTTAGCTGGTCGACAATGAGCAAAAAGTGGCCTGGAGCCATTTCTAGTCTCCAGCAAAGAGTTCCTAGCCTTCCTATGTGCTGAGAGTGCTGAAGGTCTGAGTTTACTTCTGTTTCAGATGCGTTCGGTTGCTTTGTTTGCCCAATATGCATTTGCTTATCGAGTTGTTAAGTTTTTCTTATCGAGTTGTTGCTCTTTGAATATCGAGTTGTTACTCTTTGATTATCGAGTTGTTGTGATTTGTTTATCGAGTTTTTGCTCATTGCTTATCGAGTTATTATAATTCATTTATTGAATTGTTCTTTAAGTTGTTTTGTTTGTTACGTTGGTTCACTACCTGACTTGGCAATACACGGATGTTCAATTTCCATCAATCTCCTTTCTAGCAAAATAGTGTGATGCGATGCTTAGAATACAAATGCAACACTTTTTGAACAAAAAGTCGTTTTCATTCCATCATGTTTTCTTTTTATAACAGAGTGCAAGTTTTAAGGAAAATAAAACTGCCTAACGCTGTATAATGTGCTATAACTACTGGTAAAAGAAAACAAAGCAAAAACAACAGAGTAAATGCTATCTGGCTCAAGATTGAGAGGCCCTCTTCACCCTCTACGGCTGAGCAGCCTCTACACCACCGCCGCCGGCACCCCGTCTGAATCGGAGCCGCCATCCTCGGAATCCTCCTCGCTGCCTCCGCCTCGAACCAACCGTTGTCATCACCTCGCCGCAGATGTCTCTGACTGAGGGTGTGCTAACTCCTTCTCCTCGCCGGACTCGTCATCTTGTCTGGCAGGCGCTCGACACCTCCCACTATCAAGGTCGATCCCTCTCCCTGCTACTCGAAAAGTCCTGGATAGCCTGGGCTGTAGAGGCGTGACCTGAAAAGGTAGTTTGAATACATCAGCCAAGGTATGTATATCAGATGCAAATGCAAGTATGGTGCATAGAGTGAGTGCAAGAAGATATAGTAGGTGAATGCGATGTATTGGGTGTGCTCTATACATACAGTGAATTAGTGTAGTGAAGTGTTCAGCTTTGGTATGTCATCAGAAGTATGATAAATATAAGGAAATTGAAAAGTATCGGAATGCTGTCGGCGTACAACATCGTCTCCCTCCGCAAGACCATACCCTCAAGTGAGGCCATCGGCTCGAGCAACCCCTCAACATATCCTCTAGGAGGTTGCAGATGCAAGTTGAAGTCATCAGTGAATGAATGATTGTCTAAATATCTGAATGATAGATGAAAGCTGTGGAGCATACTGATGCTGAGTCAGGGGCACTGACGTATCGATGATCTGGCAATGGAGGCTCTAGCGAAATCTGGTATGGTGTCCCATACCGCCAGCCTGTCATCTCAGTCAGAGGATCTGGCCACCTAGCACACTTCCAAGTGGGGTGCATCTCCCTGGTCCTGCCTCTCGATGTGCTGGCCTTGCTAGTCGAAGGTATGTCTGTAGCTTGGGCGCGACTCGATGAAGGAATATCGGCAGCTCTCCTAATGGGGGGCATGAACACCTGTCAGTGGGGGCATCAGGTATGTGTGAAGGTATGTCGTGTACTCCCCCTCCTCCAGGAAAAGGACTACGTTAGCACTCTGCAGTAGGTCGCTAACTTCCCGAGGAGTGAGACTCTCTGTGGTCTGCATATATGATGGAGACGGTGAAGGGATCTCCTAAGT